>PVJI01003562.1:0-121879 GCA_004026765.1 Micronycteris hirsuta
CCATCAAAATGATCAGATCAGTGACACTCTCATAGTGTAGAATAGCAATCCCACAAAAAACAAGACCTTTTAGGAGCCTCAAATTATTCCACACACGTTAGGAAAAATAAGATAAGTAGCAGCATTCATATTTTATAAAATACTGTTTTTATTATAAAAGAAATATATGCTCATGAAATAAGCTTTAGACGATACAAGATTTAAAAACAAGTAGTCATGACATGTAACTCCAATACTAAAAGATAATTACTGTAAATATCTGAAAAAACTGGCTCTTTCTCTCTTTCTGTGTGTGTCTGTTTATACGCATGCACATGCACCCGTGTGTGAACTATTTTGAAGTATAGGTTGGATGTAAAGTCTCAACCATCTGTCATCCTGATTCAGAACAAGACATGAGACAGGAGGGAGAGGCTTGCCTCTCTTTGAGGTCGCAGCAGATTGTTTTCAGATCGGTTCTTTCCATAGTCATCTATTCTCATCTGTCTGCTGTTTTTCCCCCAGGGAGCCTTAAAACCTGTGAATTCTCTCTCAAAATTATCGGTAAGGCAAACTGTTTGCGCTATTGCTGATTTTTGCTTCTTCCCAGAGCCAAGAAGAATGCAGCCCCTCCCAAGATCTCTTTCCTAAATGCTCGGCAGAAAGTCAGGAGTGGGGAGGTTTCGGGCTCTGGCACCCAGGCCGCCATCTTCTCAGAAACTTCCTTGGGATCTTGATAGAAGGTTTTCTCTGTTTATTATAAGGCAGGCTAAAAGAAATCAGTAATGGATTAATTAAAATATTTTAACCTTACTGCTCTAACTTAAGATAAAACACTAAACCTGCTCTAGATCCTGGTATGGTTTCTTCTTGAAACTCCCCTTTCAGACGTGACTCAACTTGAGCCAAAGATGGTAGAGCCGACAGTGCCTACAACAGAGGGGTCTCAGGCAGAGAAATCCTGTTGCTCTCACTGAGAGCAGCTGCCGCAGTGAGGGCTTTGAAGGGGCCTCCTGATTCTTCTGACCTCAGTGGGACCTGGGGGAAGCCCCAATGGGCAAAATTGTTGCCCTTTTCTATGGTTTGGAGAGAACTGCTGTGTGTGAGACACAGAGAAGGGACACAGACCTCCCAGTACCTCTACAGGCAGGTAAGATGTTTCTGTTTTACATCCTGGCCCACAAATGTGGAAAATGCTGTGCCTGAAGGTCTGCCGCAGGCACGGTAGACAGATCCTGACAGCCAGACCTGCACAAGGGTGGAAGGAAGACACGACCATGAGCAGCTGATGGAAATTTACAACCCATTCAGGGGACTCTCTGACTTGGAAGAGCAGGACCTAGTTGGTCAGGACAGGTCAGGACAGGGGGCTCCAAATTAACTAGAACTAATAGAAGGGAATTTAAGTAAAAGCCTGTGGGAACTCTCAAAGAAATAAAACTAGAGCATTAAAAACACTTAGGGAACAAGATACAATCTTCTCTGCATTTGAAAATTGGAGAGATGAACTTAAGAAGAGGATGATTTCTCCTGAGCACAGAATTTAAAAGAAATCTCTCACAATAGGGAGTTAAAACACAGAGAGGTAGATTTCATGGAGAAAATGGTAAGAGGTTTGGAGGATATCTCTAGGAAAGTTATACTGGGTATCTTGAATTCTAAGGATCAAGAAAAATCCTGAATAGATTCTAGCAGGGGGAAACTGTGTGTGTGTGTGTGTGTGTGTGTGTGTGTGTGTGTGTGTGTGTGTGTGTGTGTGTGTGTGTGAAATAGCTTAGGGTATCTTATCAGTATCACTAGAAACTAGGTGGAAATGGGATAAATTGTGCAGATCATTGAGAGTGAAGAACTGTGATCCAAGAACTAAACTTTCAGTCAATATATCATTTATCTTCATCCTGAGGACAGTATGGTTGGTAGGTTTGTAAAGACTAAACAATAAAACAATAATGTAAATACTGATATGAAGGGATTTTGCAGCTATAATTAAAGTTCCAAGTTAGTTGACCCTAAGATACGGATATTATCCACATGGGCCCCACCCAATTAACTGAGCCCTTTAGAAGCAGAGAGTTTTCTCTGATTGGTAACAGAAGACGAAGCCAGAGATTTTTACCGCTGCTGGCTGCAAAGGATGGAGAGGTCTTCACGCCAAGGAATGTGGCAGCTGAGCTGTGAATGGCCCTGATAGATGGTAAGCAAATGAGGACCCCATTCTCTCCACAGGGAACTGAATTTGACCCCCGCTCTGAAGGAATTCAGAAGTGAATTCTTATGAAGAATTTCTAGATAAGAACCCACTTAGGCCAACACCGTGATTTCAGTCTTGTGAGAACTTAAGAAGCAGAAATTCCAGCCTGAATTTCTGACCTATACAATTTTGAGATAATACTGGGTGTTGTTTTAATTTTTAAGGGTCTCCCCTCCCATTTTTTTGAGAAATAATTGACATGCATCACTGCAATTTAAGGTAGACATACAACATGATGTTTCGATTTAAATGTATTGTGAAATTATTACCACAACAGGTTCAGCTAATACCCATCTTCTCAAATAGATACAATAAAAAAGAGAAGAAAAAACTGAAAAAAATTTCTCCTTGTGATGAAAACTCTTAGGCTTAACCGTGTTAACAGCTTTTCTACACAGCAGTGGTAACTTCAGTCCTACCTTGTACGTTGCATTTCTAGTACTTACTTATCTTACAACTGAAAGTTTGGGCCTTTTGACCGCCCTCCTCCAAATTCTCCTCCCCACCCTCTACCTTTGGTAACCACAAGACTGATCTCTGTTTCTGTGTTTGTTTTTGTTTTTACAGATTTTACAATATAAATGGCATAAAGTACTTGTTTTATTCTGTCTGACTTTGTTCACCCAGCATAAGGCCCACTAGTTCCATCCATGTTGTTGGAAGTGGTAGGATTTGCTCACTTTTATATTATATTTGTACAGATACCAAACTTCCTTCTGCATCCATCCACCCACCAAGGGGTGTTGAGGTTTCCACGCTTTCTTGCAGGTAATGCTGCTGTGACCATGAACGTGCAGATGTCTTTTTGAGTCACTGTTTTTGTTTCCTTTGGATATATTCCCAGAAGTCGAATTGCTGGATCACATGGTAGTTCTATTTTTAATTTTTTAAGGGTCCTTCCTACTGTTTTGAAAATTTTTTAAAATGTATGTTTCAATTCCAGCTCACATCAATATTGCACTTGTTCCAGGTGCACAGCAGTGATGAGTTAGGCATATGTACAATACCATATGATGCGGCCGTCCCAGTCAGTCTGTACGCATCTCACCCCACACATAGTCATTACAAAACTCTGACAGGTACGTCCCTATGTTGTACTGTGCATCCCTGTGGCTATTTTTATAACTAGTAATTTGTACTTCATAAACCCTCTCACCTATTTTACCTATCGTCCCAACCCTGGTCCCATCTGGTGACCATCAACTTGTTCTCTGAATCTATGTGTTTGTTTGTTTGTTTTGTTTATTTCATTTTATAGATTCCACATATAAGTTGAAATCATATGATATTTGTCTTTCTGTCTGATATAATACCCTCTAGGTCCATACATGTTGTTGCGAATGACAAAAATTTTTCTTTTTTATGGCTAATATTTCATCGCACATTAAATCACATCTTCTTTATTCATTCATCCATTAATGGACACCTAGGTTGCTTCCTTATGCTGGCTATTGTAAATAATGCTGTAATGAATATAGAGGTGTGTGTATCTTTTCAAATTAATGTTTTTAATTTCTTCAGATAGATACCCAGCAATGGAATTATCAGGTAATATGACAGTTCTATGTTTAATTTTTTGAGGAACCACCATAATCATAATGCTTTCCATAATGTCCGCACCAATTTACAATCCTACTTACAGGGCCAAGAGTTCCCTTTTCTCCACATCCTCATACTTGTTTGCTGATTTTTTGATGATAGCATTCTGACAGGTATGAAATGATACCTTGTTCTTTTTAAGTTGTATTTCCCTGATGATTAATGAGCCTAAGCATCTTTTCATGTTTACTGGCCATTTGTATGTCCTCTTTGGACAAGTGTCTATTCAGAGTCTCTGCCCATTTTTTAATGTGATTTTTTGGTTTTTGGTGTTAAGTTGTATGACTTCCTTATATATTTTTGATATTAACCCCTTATCAGATATACGATTTGTAAATATTTTCTCCCATTAATTAGGTTGTCTTTTTGTTTTGTTGATGGTTTTCTTTGCTGTGCAAAAGTGTTTAGTTTGAGCCCTGGCTGGTGTAGCTCAGTGGATTGAGTGCAGGCTGGGAACCAAAGGGTCCCGGTTCGATTCCCAGTCAGGGCACATGCCTGGGTTGCAGGTCAGGTCCCCAGTGAGGGCCATGTGAAGAGCAACCATACATTGCTGTTTCTCTCCCGCTCTGTCTCCCTCCCTTCCCCTCTCTCTAAAAATAAATAAATAAAATCTTAAAAAAAAAGTATTTAGTTCGATGTAGTCCCATCACTACAAAAAAAAAAAAAATCCAAAAAATGTCTCTGGGAGCAATGTCAAAGATTTTACTGCTTGTTTTCTTCTAGGATCTTTATGGTTTCAGGTCTTACATTTAAGTCTTTAATAAATTTTGAGTTTATTCTTATATATGGTGTAAGAAGGTGGTATAGCTTTATTTATTTATTTTTTGCATGTATCTGTCCAATTTTTCCAACAGGCTTTATTGAAGGGATTGTTTTTACCCCATTGTATATTCTTGCCTCCTTTGTCATTTATTAATTGAAGATATAGGTATGGGTTTATTTCTTAGCTCTCTATTCTGTTCTATTTTTCTATATGTCTGCTTTTATGCCAGTACCATGCTGTTTTGATTACTATAGTCTTATGGTATAGTTTGATATAACATAGTGTAATACTTCTAAACTTGTTTCTCTTCTGAATATTGTGTGGGCTATTTTGGGCTTTTTTGTGGTTCTATATACATTTTAGGATTATTTGTTCTAGTTCTGTCAAAAATGTCATTGGTGTTCTGATAGAGATTGCATTGAATCTGTAGATTTTTGGGGGTAGTATGGACATTTTAATTGATGTTAAAGATTTGGGGAATGTCTGCAGACTTGGCCAAGGTAGGCTGCTTATGTGGAGGAGCTGCTGGAAGAGAATTGGGGCAGGAGGGCAAGCTGGGTGAGGTAGGATCTCAGGGAATCACCAGAGTTTTTGAACAGTGTTAGCTAGGTTACTGGAGAGCTCAGGTTTGGGGCCCACCTGCACCTGCTGGCTGGCTTCGAAGAGAGCTCCACAAAGAAACAGTGGCACCTGCCAGTTATTTTGTCTCCAGACAAAATCGCCCTGGTTTCTGCCCCTCCCGCCCTTGCCTTGAAATGAGTGGATGTCATTGGTCCCCATGTGCTTCTGTCATTTTTTGAGCTGTTGCCCTGCACTGGAGCTTAGAGCAGGTGAGTCTGTGAGAGAGTGAGTCTGCACGATCATGTATAGAGAAATCTCGGTATCTAGCATACCTTTGTCTTTCTCTGATGCAATCCCTGCTGAATGAGCCAGATGTTATGGGGACCCTTTTCCCAGCACTGATGCTGCAGGCTGGGGAACAGAGAGAAGTGAGACCCCTTGTTCCTTGGGGGCATGTCTGCCACGAAGGTATTCCTCCCAATTCTTAATTGCCACACCATTGGTGTGGGGCTTGCCTGGTCTACTTCTCTACCCGTGTCACCAGTCTCAGGGAGGCTGCTTCTTGATATTTTTAGTTACAGGACTTCTATTCAGCTAGTATTCAGGTGGTTCTCAATGACAATTTCTCGGTAATTTAATTGCAATTTTGATGTGATCAAGGGAGGTGGCAAAGAAAGAGTTTACCTACTCTGTCACCTTGACTGGCACTCCCTTTACACTGCTGTCCATAGTGGCTGCCCAGTGTGCAATCCCACAAAGAATGCACAAGCGCTCCCTTTTGTCAACATCCACGCCCACACTTGTTATCTCTGGTGTTTTTGATGGTGGCCCTTGTAATAGCTGCGAGAGGATATCTCATTGTGTTCTTTCAAATGGTACGGTGTGTATTCATTTGTTATGCAGCAATAGAATATTAATAAAAAGATATTTCAAAATATGTTTTCAGACAGCAAAATACCCCAATGTCCTATCCTGAAAGAAACATTGTACTGTCATTGAATTAAAACAGAAAGCTCAAGGTAGAAAAGAAAATATGATGAACAAAGAGGAATAAGCAAGGAGGCTTTCATTATAAGTGATTATATGGACATGAAAATAAGTGAAATTTCTAAGATGAAGTTTGACATAAATGTTAATAATTTAGCCTGGTACTTAAAATTCTGAATTATCTCATCAAAACACAGAATGTGAAAGGGATGAGTGGTAAAGTATAAGCATCTTCCTAAATGCTTTATGGTCAGTGGGAATAGGGATTGGAAAACAGAGGGAAAAATCAAGCTAGGCTTCTGTCGAGGCGTGAAGGTAGAATGAGTAGAGAGTTCACTCATCCAGTAAAAGTAAGGAAAGGAGAAAAGAAGAAACCACTAAGTTTATTAAATAGTAAAAGTGAAATAAGATGGAGAAAATAAAGCCATGTATTTTAGTTGTTGCTATAAATGGGAAGGACTGCATTCCCCATCAAGACAGAGACTGTCAAAGTGGGCCACAAATCCACGATGTTATTTGTAAGAAATACATTTAAAACAAAATAATAAATGTCAAAAGTAAAATATTAGGCGAAGATATAAAGGAGAATACAAACTAAAAGAAACTAGAAACATATCTGACGTGACGACAAAGGGACCTTCAAAGCCGAGAGCCTTTAATGAGATGAGGAGCGGTGTTACGTGGTGATAAAAGTTACAAGCCACCAAGAAGATAAAACAACTGCAAACTTGAATCACCAAATAAGAACTGCTAAGTGTACAGAGCAAAAATTCCTCAAAATACTAAGAAGTCAAGATGACAACAAAATGATGCCTTTTAATATATGTCCCTCAGAATTTAATGAATCAAGGAGGTAGAGGATTTAAATAACACAACCAACATAAATATATATCTATGCAAAACTTTGTACTGCATAATAAGATATACTTTGCTTTTTCCATGCTCATAGAACTGTTATTTTTTAAAAACAGTTATGTACATGGACAAATAAAAGTTAATAAATTCTAAAAATGTAGAAAGTAGGCTATATTTCCTAATCATAATCTAGTAAAGCCAACTATGTGAGATATAAGAATTCTCTACCAGAAAATGTCTGCATCAAAAGGAAAATTGAAATTGTAAACAAATATTATCTACAAATGTTCAAAACGAGAAAAAAACTTCCAAACAAGACTAATAAAACATAATTAAAGATATACATAGAAGGAATTTACTGTTCTTAAAAATTTATATTAATTAAAAAGGAGAGACTAAAAAACTAATAAATTATCTAATGATTAAACATCTTTCCATTCTGGGATAGCACGACATCATAAAAAATATTTGCTTCTTTGGTTTACTAATATTTTGTTTAGAATATTTGGACATACTTTATCATTATCAATAGGCAATAATTTTAATTTTTATAGTATCTGTCACATTTTGATATCAGATTGATATTTGTCTCATACAATGAACTGGGTTGTATTCTTTCTTTTCTCCCCTTTGGGAGAGTTTGTTTAAGCTCGCTATTAAAGTTATTATCACTATTATAATGATTTCCATTAAGTACAATGTTAGTAGCACTTGACTAAAAAATTATCTAGGCTTGATTCCGTCCTTGCAGAAAAGAATGTTAACTGGGTGAAAGAAATGAGACACAAAGGAGCACATATGTGTGATTTTATTTTGTGAAAATCCTAAGGTAGACACAGCTAATCCATAGTGATAGAAAGCAGGTCAGTTGCCGGGAGTAGAAAATGGGACGGGATGCGAAGGAAATCCTTTGGGGGAGCTGAAAGCATTCTATATTTTGAATGGCTATAGGTAGTTAACAAAACTCATCATATTGTATACTTTAAAAATATAAATTCTCTTATTTGTAAATCAGGTTGATTTAATTTTTTGTCTCTGAAAGGCATGTTAAAGCTTCCGTTTTATTCTTCAGAGTCAAGGAGTTGTCCTTTAACACTACAAGATCCTGAATGTTTTGTGTTCTCTCTACTTTGTTTCATTTTTACTTGAAAACCAGCCAATTATTTTATGAGCTCAACTCTTTCTTGTTTTACCTTGTCAAATGCAGCCTGAATTAGTCTTCCAAGGCTACCATGACAACATACCACAGAGTGGCCAACGTGAATAACCAAAAGTTATTTTCTCACATTTCTGGAGGTTGGGAGACCAAAATAAGGTGCTAGGATGGGAGATTTCTCCTGAGGCCTCTTTCCTCCACGTGCAGAGGACAGTCTCTTTGTCGTATCCTCACACGGCCTTTCGTTCTGTGCACTGGTCCTCATTCTCTCCCTGCCACCTTTTCTATCAGGACACTAGCCATACTGGGTTAGAACAACGCCCTTATGACCTTGTTTAACCTTAGTTACCTTCTTAAGGGCCCTATATCTAAGTGTAGTCGCACTGGGTGTGTTAAGGCTTCAACAAAGGAATCTGGGGGAACATATTTCAATCCATAACATTCTACTCTCTGGACCCCCAAAATTCATGTCATTCTCACTTGCAAAAACATTCACTTCATTTCAACACCCCCCAAATTCTTAACTCATCCCAGCATCAGTTCTAAGTCTAGAAGTGCATCTAAATAGCATCTAAATCAGGTATGGGGGAGACTTGAGGCATGGTTCATCCTGAGGCAAAATTCCTCTCCAGGTATGAATCTCTGAAACCAGACAAGTTATGTGCTTCCAAAATATAATGGTGTATAGGCACAACACAGACAGTCCCATTCCAAAGAGGAGTCATTGGAAAGACAAAGTGGGTGACATACCCCAAGCAAGTCTAAAACCTAGTAGAGGAAATTCCATTATATCTTTTTCCCCTCTATTAGATCTTAAAGCTCAAGAATAATCCTTTTGGGTTCAATCCTTTCTGCTCTCCAAGCCCACAGAGGCATGATTCTAGGTGCTGACACCGCCTTCCGCTAGGCTCTGAGTAATAGCCTGGCCCCTGAGGCAATGGGTGGTGGCATCCTGGCCCAGTAAAAATGAGGAGGAGACAACTTTGTCCTTTGCAATCAGGGAGGAGATGGCCTTGCCATCCCCCTGTGGTGGCAATGGCAGCCCTGCTAACTTTTGAATTACCCTTGGAGTCATTCTTCTCTCTTCTTGAACAGTAATGCATGTTGGCAGCCAGACAGCTCCCTTGTCCCATCCGATAGAACCCCAGAATTCCAATAGCCTTTCTTCATTTCATCCTGTGTCTGTCCCCTTCAGTCCAAGGAACAGTGTCCCTACTGGTGACAATGCCTTCAATGTGTCTTTCTCTCCTCTCACATCTTACTATAAGCAACCAGGAGAAACCAGGCTGCATCTTTAACACTTTGCTTAGAAATCTCAGCTAAATATCAATGTTCAAAACACAGAACACAATTTGGCCAGTTCCTTGCTACTTAGTTGGCACTGTGTCTGTCTTCAAAGGTCCACTGCTCTTTCAAGCCTGCTGCTCCAGGACGGTAGGAAACATGACCATACCAGAGAAGTCCATGAGCACAGGTCCAGTGCTTGGCTTTATTTGCTGGGGAGTGAGCTCAATGATCAGGAGCAGTGCTGTGTAGAACACACCCTGACAGTGGATGAGGCAAAGGTATTCTGCAAGTCCACGGATGGTAGTTTCGGAAGGAGCATTGTGTGCAAGGAAGACAAATCCACGTCTGGAGTAAGTGTCTCTTCCAGTAAGAGCAAAATGTCCCCAGTCCATGATGGAAGTGGTTTAACATAATCAACCTGCCACTAGATAGTTGGCTGATCATCCCAGGCAATGCTGCATGTTGGGAACTCAACGTTGTTCTTGGTGCTGAAAGACTGAACACGAGCTAGGGCCATTGCCTGGTCAACCTTGGTGAGTGGAAATCCCTGTTGCTGAGCCCATGCATTACCTCTCTCCTCACCACCACGGCCACTTTGTACATGAGCCCATTGGGTGATGACAGGGGTGGCTGGGAAAAGAGACCGACTGGCATCCATCGAACAGGGAATCCTACCTACTTATTGTTACAATCCTCCTCTGTGGAAGTCACCCTTTGGTGAAATTCACATAGGATACAAATATCTTCACCCTTATTTTTTTTGCTCATTTAGAGAGATCTATTCACACAACTTTGCAGACTTCCCCGTCACCAATTTTTCACCACTGCTTGTTCACGGGTGCATAATCTACTCCCCAGTGTCTGCAGGCAACACCATTGTCAAACACTTTTCCATGTACACCATGGACGTCGTTCTTAGAACTCCAGTTACAAGTTTCCTCGCTAGCTGAAGAATGGTTGCTGAAGCCAATGCCACATATTTTAAGATTTTGTTATGCCACCATCTCACTCCTCATACCAAACTATGAGTTAATTAGAGTAGTAGATAAAACATCTCAGGGGTTTAACGTAGTGAATAGTTAATGTTCCAAATGAGCCTGTAGGAGGCTCTGCTCATCGTTGTTGCTCAGGAACTCAGGCTGTGGGAGGCCTTACACGTGGCTGCAGGGTGAGAAAGAGCGAAAAAGCTTTACGTCAGCAAGGTGGTGAAGTGTGACGCCTTTGTGTGCTCAGAATTACAGGAGATCCAGCTATTGGTGTACTTAATATTATCTACCTTAAGAGCATAAGGTTAGACATTAAAATTCATCACTTCCTCCCAGTCACTTAAGACCTATGTACCTCTAAGACCAGAGCACCAACAAGAGCAATTACAATCCTAATACAAATTCTTGTACAGTTAAAAGGCATATACTCTATAATAAATATAGGCCTTTATTTGAGAAAATTAAAAGGTCAGCATGGCTTGAAGGAAAGTTATGGCTGATGGATTGTGAAACCGAGGGCAAATGTACAGAGTTCTGGGAGAATCAACAAGTCAGGTCTCTGAGAGAGGACACTTGGCTAAACTCAACCCAACAAGAATGTGATTGGATGGGTGTCATGCACCCATGGATGGGAGGATTTATATTCCTCTGTGACTTTCTGTATTTTGCTGTATTAGTGTAGTTTGTTTTCAGCTGCTATTATTTGTATCAAACATTAATATGCTGGAGAGAAAAAATCATGTATGAATCAACAGTACACAATTATCCCCTATTTAACAATGACATATGAGCTTATCATAAACATAATTGCAGAAATATGCACTGTAGCAGAAAGGCTGTATTAAGTAGAAGAGCGGTATGGTGCCATAGACTAGAGTTGTCAGCCTAATTCTAATCTGAATGAATCAGGGAAGGCTTTCTGGAGGAAATGATTAAAGTGAACACCTGAAGGAGTTTTCAAGGTCCAGCTGTTGCTAATGATAAGAAGAAAACATTTCAAAAAGAGGAAAAATTTTGAGAGAAAGTGCTCAGAGGCAAAACAAACAAATGAACAAACAAACAAAGCTGGGACTTTTGCAAGGAGCTCAAGGAAGTTCAGTATTTTGGGAGGTAAGAGAGCAGTTGGCATGAGATGAAACTAGAGATTTAGAACACAGCCAGACCATGCAGGGGCTATAGGCTGCATGAAGGACTTTTTTTTCTTAGTAAAAATAGAAGGGAGTGACAAGATAAAATGTGGCTACTAAATGATGAATAGATTATTACAGGGACAAGGGCGGGAGCATGGAGACCAGTGAGAAGGTTACTGCGGTTGTTTAAGAAAAAGTTGATGGTGGCTTGGACCCAACGAATTACAACGGAGAAAAGAGCATGTGGATTCAAGAGCTACCAAGGAGGTATAGCAAGTCACATTGGGTCTGTGTGTTTGCGTGTAGGGAGGAGAGAATGGGGAGCATGTAGAGTCCACTACGTAATGTTAATTTTACATCTATTATGCCTAAAATATTAGAGATATTGTCTAGTTGTTGGCCAGATATATAAGCCTGTATATCAGAAAATAAATAAGGCCTGAGGATAAATTTGGGAGTTAACGGCATGAAGATGGTTATTAAAACCATGGAATGAATGTAAGAATTTAGGAAGAGAGTGCATGGGAGAAAAAATATGAGCTTGGCCCAGCTGGTGTAGCTCAGTGGATTGAGCGCGGGCTGGGAATCAAAGGGTCCCAGTTCAATTCCCAGTCGGGGCACATGCCTGGGTTGCAGGCCAGGTCCCCCAGTGAGGGCCATGTGAGAGGCAACCATACATTGCTCTTTCTCCCTCCCTTCTCCACTCTCTAAAAATAAATAAATAAAATCTTTAAAAAAAAATGAGCTTGGATGGTGCTTATTTCACAATTTATTTTGTACCCAGAGAAGTGTCCCTGGCCATCTGTCCTCTTGGTTGGTGTAGCTTAGCCTCCAAGAAAACAGTGGCTACGGTAATACTGCTGATGGCGCAGATCAAGAGTCAGATTGTGCCCCAAAGAGACACAGGGCCGTGCCTTTGGGGCTGTTTATCCGTGTTGGTTGCTCTGCGGTGGAGTCCCTGGAAGAACGGGAGCTAACAAGTTTTCTTCTCCTACTCTAGTCAGCAGGAGTTATGGTGATGGAGGGCCCAGGATGCAGGGTGGCCATTATGTAAACAGTAGCAGTGAGGTAAATTGGCTCTGCCATTCATTAGTCGTAGTGATACCTTGGGCAACTTCCCTGTGACTTGATTTACTTACATTTAAAACGAGTATCATTATACTAATGACAAAGTTGAGTTATTGTGAGGATTAAATTATTTAATACACATAAAGCACTTAGACCAGCATGTAGCAAGCTTTAAATTTGCGTTAACTACAATTATTACTTATTTTAGGTTCAGTGTGTGCATAGAAGCTGGGGTCAAGAAAAAAATGTTAGATAAAAGCATAGAGGGGTTTGAGGACTTCCCTCTGTGAGCGCAGCAGGAAATGAAAGAAGTTCGTAGGTAGGTACGATACTGAACATGCCCATGCATTTTTATGTCTACCTAGCCCTCTGCCAAATGGCTTAATACCGCCAGCGCCAGGCACTGTGCATACCTCCCGTGACTCCACAATTCAATGAGTCAGAAACTCCCCTAAAGTGACATTTTCTCTAACATCTTTATAGGTTACCATTCAGATTGGGAATTTCAGTTCAAGAATCAGTTTTTCCGAGTTGAAAGTAAAACAGTGTTTAATGAGACAGAGTTTATTGGGCTGGGTATCAGCAGGACTTGAGTCACTAATCTGTTCTCTGGTTTACTCAGTAAGCCTGAGGTTGTCCTTCATATCAAACATGGGTGTCATTCCTGTGTCATTCATTCCGCATCCACTCGACAACTGTTTCTTGAGAGTCTACATTGTGCCTGGGTGCCATTCCAGGATGTATCCGTGATCAAAATAGGCAAGGACTCCCATTCTACGCAACCTGCATTATACATTATAATGAAGGCATGGAGGTGTGGCTAATTCATGTGAAACAATTTGCATAAAATAAAATTTCCAACCCAACTAAAAACATGTTTTACTGGTTCATCCTGACTTTCTGATGACTTTATTTGTATTGGTGAGCACCCCTTCTCTCCGGTGCTTTCTATTTTCTCAGCTGATGCCACACACTTCAGATCTGTAAGTATACTGGAAACCAACTGGTTCAAAATTTCATTTTATAGATGTGACCATTGAGGTCCAGGAAATTAAAAGAACTTTATTTAAGTCTTCACAGTGAGTGGCTGCTTTTGTAAAATGTAAGATTACTTGTAACAGATTTCCCCTGAAAATTAGGTGAAAAAGAATAAGTAAAATAGTTCAGTGACTTTTTCTGCCACTCTAACGTATGATGCCACAATTTTTGAGTCTTTCAGTTGAGGTTTACTTATAATGTATTTCTATGACACATCAGTCAGAAATGGGTTTGTTACAAGCAATGGTACATACCAACATAGCAGTGACTTAAATAGAAGAGAAATCTATTTCTCTCTCAGATAAAAGAAATGTAGAGCTAGGCCGCTCAGGGGTAATATGGTATCTGCAATCTTCCTGATTCAGGTCTTTGCAGCCCACCTCTCCACCATCCCTGTAGTGGGCCCCTTGTCCTCATGTCCAAGTTCACTTGTCTAGCCATCATATCTGTATTCTAGACAGCAGGATAGTGGAAAGGGAAGAGAGTAAAGTACAAGTGCCATCGTATCCGTCAGGATGTGATCAGAAAAGCAGGGCCACTAAGAGTGAAGTAGAATAAGGGATTATTTTAGGAACTTAACTTTCCAAACTGTGGGCACGAGTTAAATTGTTTATGTTCTGCTGTGTTGGTTCTGTGTATGGTGCTGGGCCTGAAGACAGCAGACGGGCCATTTAGAAGGAAAGATGGATATTTCGTGGTTGGGTTTTTGTGCCGACTTGGCTGGGCTATTATCCCCAGTTAAATCAGTTCCTGTGAAGGTAATTTGTAGATGTGACTGAAGTCTATAATCTGTTCATTTTTATATATTTTTATTTTCTCCTAAGGGCATGCTTATTGACTTTAGAGGGGGCGGTGGCAGAGAGAGAGAGGGAGAGAGCCACTGATGTGAGAAACATAGATTTGTTGCCCCTTGTACGTGTCTGGACCAGTGACTGAACTGCAACCCAGGCATGTGCCCTGACTGGGAATCAAACCCATTACCTTTCAGTTTACTGGATGACACACTTATCAACTGAGCCACACCAGCCAGGGCTAGTCAGTTTACTCTAAGTAGGAACGATTATTCTTGATAATCTGGGTGAGCCTGGTTCAATCAGTTGAAAGGCAGAAGTGAGGCTTCCAAGAAGATGAAATTTCACCTTTGGATGGAAGCTTCACCTTTGCCTGAGAGGGTCCAGCCTGCTCTTCCTGATGGCCTGCCTGACAAATTGTGGACTTGACTAGCCAGCTTCCAGTGTGAGCTGACTTCTTGTAATAATTTTCTTTATATACTTCCTACTGGTGCTATCTCTCTGATGGAATCCTGACTGATGGAGACATGATGAGACAGAGAACAAGGATACCCTGGAGCCCATGAGGACACAGTAAAATCTGCACTAATCTCCAACCATCTCCAAACCTCCAACTCCGATGATGCTGGTGACCTGCAGAAAAGGCTGGCACCCTCTGTCGTGGAGCTAACATGCACTTTGTCCAGGAGCTGGAGAAACAGCAGGATCCAGCAGGAGTTGCTGCAGACTCAGCTGCCATGTCACGCTGATAAGATGAGCCAGCAGATCAGTGACAAGGTGCATAAATGACAACAGCATCTGACTTTATAGTGACCTTCCAGGTATAAAAATGGCTGCTGCTTTACCTTACAAACTGTGTGCAAATTTCTCCTTGCCCATCTAGCCCAGAGCCATACAGGGAGGGAAATTCTGAGAAACGATGTTCCAGCTTAGTAAGCTAGGTTGACACAGAACAAAACCGCTACCCCCAGGTATCTGGGGAGCTCCACACAACACTTTGTTTTATAGCTTATATGAAAAATGTGCAGAACACATCTGGCTTCAGGTCTAAAAACCAGAGGTTCTCTTCTAAAGAGAAAGAGGATGGAGATTGGGGTTGATGATGAGTCCTTTTTGTCGGAGCACTAGTCTTATGGACTCAGTTCCTATCTTCTAGGTCCTAATTTTTAGGAGTGGCAATTAGACATTGTACAAATCTGCATTGACTGTTGAGTTTTCAGCTAAATAGAAATACTTCACCTTCATAGATAGTCCTTTGGAAAACTTCATGGAGTGTGTTTATGTTTAAAGAACTTTTCATATATCAAAATATTATCCCCAGGACAGCAGTGAACCCCTATAAGTGGGTGATTCTTTACCCTGGGTGTCAGATGGGTCTTACAGATTAGCAGCAGACTTTAAAAGGCCTTTTGAGAGGATGTTTTAGTTTCCCTGAGAGAAGAAAATGCAGGATCAGTGACCAGGGACCTCTTGGATACATGGAATGCCTTGGGGATCTGCCCTAGTACAATGAAAAGGACACCCACTCAGTTTGTTCTCTTATCTATGAATCTGCTTCTGTTTTGTTTGTTTGTTTAGATTCCACATGTTATTAGATTTATTGTGGTGATCACATCATAAGGTATATAAATGTTGAATCACTGTGTTGTGCACCTGAAACTAATAATATTGTATGTCAACTGTACTTTAAAAATTGTTTTAAAAAGGAAAGCCAAAAAGGAAAGCCACTTACATTGTAAATTTATATAGATAAAATAAATTTTCTTTAAATGCTTCTTTATACAAATTCAACTAAGTCAACTGCCGCTCATGTTTGTGCAGTGATAACAATACTGAATGTTTCGAGCTTGAGCACAGGCCAGGCACTGGTCTAAGCCACTCAGAGGACCATATTTCATCTCAGCAGGCCCCCATGGGGTGTGCCTATGACTGGTATTCACATTTTACAGATAAGGAACTGATGCACACATTATTTGAATAAGATCATATAATGAGCCAGGAAGAACTTAGAACACGGGGCTCCAGAACTTTTCCCATGCATTTTCCTGATAGACCCCTGGAAACTGACTCATCTCAGAAATAGTACGTCCAGAACCTTCTCTATATTAGGGCAGGAAAGTAAATACAGGGAAAAAGCCTTTGAAAACAAGGACCTAAACCAAAGAGATTTTTAAATAGATAACTAGAAAGTTAAATTAATTAGAAGCCCTCTTGTAGGATCATTCTGATTAAACACAGTTAAATAAATAATAACCTCTCACTATTAGGATAAGCTCTAAAAGCAAAACCCCGAGACCAGAGGGTGGAGAACAGGGAAAAAATGGCAGAGGTGGATGGGCTTAGCTCCCCCACCTTAGACCAGCAGGAGTGCCCTCTCTGAAGTTGGGGCTTCCTTCTATACCTGTCTGCCAAGTTCTGTGAGGGCAGATGCTATTGATGTTTGTCTGCAGGGGTCCTTCAGGGGATTTGCATGGCGCAGGGGCTCAAGTGCTGGTTCAGTAAGGAGGGCTTGAAGGGAGGGGCTTGGGAGCCAGGGATCAGTTTAGGACCTTCTAGACTAGTGCAGTAGGTTTCATTTCATGCTGAATGTGAGACTTGGAGCAGGTGTTGTTTTCTCCTGTGTCACCAGGACACCTGGGACTGGGAAAGCCGATGCGACACCGTAAATAGCCTTTTTGTTGCTGTTGTTTGTGAGGGGTTGTGGGGGGGTTGGCACAAAGACCACCCAGATATGTGTATTATGCTGGCAGACAGTCCTGAGACATGGCCCCTCCACCTCAGTAAGGAAGCAGTCAGATGGCAGAGGGTGGGAGTTTTGCATTGCTCTTGACATGGCTGCATACCTCCTTGACCACGTTAACTGACAGACAAAAACCCAGACAGGTTGAGTGTTACAGAAAATACGAAATGAGCCTGAAGCCTGGAAATTCATGGAGGACTGCCCCACCTCCCCCAATCTAGTAACAAAAGGTCCCTAGCTTGACAAACTGCCTGCCTGAAATTCACCTGCCTCAAAATCCTCTTGGCTCATTCTCTCTTTTTTAAACTTAGAAATGGAACATATGAAACAGAGTGAACAGTAGCAATCAAAATCCAGAAGGCTAGAGACATTTCTGCCATTCTCAGAATTTATGAACATCCCCTGTTTCTGGAAGGCTCTTGGAGCCGGGAATGCTCAGCTTGGCTGGTGAGTTCCCTGCAGCAGCTGGCAGTGGAGCTATAAATAGAACTAGGCGGGAAGCTCCGCGCAGGAGGGAGCGAAGGAGGGAGCGGGCGGGTGGAGATTCCCGGTTCTCCCTCCGCCTGCCTCTGGCGCGTTCAGGGCTGGGGATGCCAGTGCAGGGGGAGGGCGGGCGCTGTTAACCCCTCCGATACCTCGGGGCTCCGTGAGGCTGCGGAGGACGGCGCAATGGAACACTCGGGTCATGGAAATGAAGACATGTTTCTAACCTTGTACAGGGGAAACCACCATCTGTGATTTCTATCCCTCCCTCTCTTTACTCTTAAGCTCTGGTTAACGCTTGAAATTCGGCCTTGCACACACACACACACACACACACACACACACACACACACGGGAATTTGTTCCATGTCTCTCTCTCTTTTTAAAGGGGCTTAAATCCAACTCTTAAAATTAAAACCATCCCCAAATTTGGTCTTGGGAGTAGTGTTGGCTTTCATGTCACAGTACAGGGCTCCCGCCCGCCCCCGTGCTGCTTTATGCTGCTTAAGGACAATTCGTTTCCTCTGGAGGGTCGATCAAGGGGAAACGGGGTGTGTGTGTGTGTGTGTGTGTCTGTGTGTGTGTGTGTTTGTGTGTGTGTGTGTGTGAGAGAGAGAGAGAGAGATATTTTGGGCGCATGCACACCCCTCCGTAGCCTCTCCTTCTGCAATACCCTGTGCGTTCTCGCCCCCGCCAGCCGGGCTTGTCCCTGGCCAAGGACTGGAGAAGGAGGGAGTCTCCAGTCCTGGCAGAGCATCCTATCACCAGGTTCAGTATTTTGCACCTTCGCTGCTGAAGCAGGGACCTGCAAGTAGGAGTAGGAGTCTTCAAAGGTGGACCCCGACCAGCCAGCCACCAGTGGGCAGCCCCGTGGTGTCCCCCGCCCAGACCCCTCCCAGGGACTCCCGAAGCCCCGGAGGAGGGCGGGCATGGAGGGCCACGCATTCTCCGGGACTTAGCGCTGTCACGGAATTTGACACCGGGAGAGGCAGCCGGTCTTTGGCCAGGACCCTTGATCCTTCTCAAATGGAAACAGTTTCTCGCAGTGAACCTGCTGGAATTCTCAGTGGAGTCTCATTTCGCCTTTGCTTCCTGGTGCATTTAACCAAGGCCGCGTTTCCCACTTTGGGGCAAGGAAGGCTCCAAATGGAGCGGGGCTCCAGGTCTCAGAACAAGGTAAGCTCGCCCTGCTAAGGTGACATTGACTGGGGCCATGGATTTAATGGGACCATCCTCCCCCAGGCAAATGGGGAAGTGAAGTTTGCCTGGGGCTTCCCTTTCCTCTATCTGCCTCCTTGGGCCTCTCCTCCCTTCTTCACCCCTCTTTCTGGATTATTTTTCCCCTGGCCCTATTCATACCTTAAAAAGAAAGATTCTTCTGGGTGGGCAGTTGAGGGAGCGACTCCCTTATGTTCTTATCTTCAGTGTTTCACACCAGAGGCCAGTGCCACAGTGTGATCTGAAATTCCCATCTTCCCCCCTCCCCACCTCCCGTCCTTGCTCCTTGTCTCAGTTCTCTGTTCCTTATCCAGCCTGCTGATATTTCTTTGCCTTTCGCCATTCTAACTTCTCTTTCCTGTCTGAAAATGGGAATCCGAGTACAGGGAGAGAGGGGAGAATGCTGTGACTTTGTGTGTAATATTAATACAAGGCTAGTGTTATATGCTGCCTGGACTGATGGTTTAGGAATCATTTGCTCATCAAGTATTGTTGAGCACCTACTCTATGCTGTTATTTAACGTTTCCTCGTGTGGGACCACCAGGCCATTCTCTTGAAAATAAACTACCCTACAACTTTTCTCCAAGTGCCCCTCTACTTTTCTCTAGGCTGTGGGCATATGAGGGTGCGAAGCCTGTGGGAGAGCAGGATGCTCATTGCGTCAGGCTGGTTTAGTGCTTGTGCTCCCAAGCCGTGGAGTAAATAACAAAAATGATACACTAATAATAATAACTGACATCTACTGAGGACTTTTTGGTATTGTTCTAAGAACTCTACAAGTATTAACTTATTTAAAACTTATAACAACCCCATGAAATGAGGAATATTATTATCGCTTGTTTTACACATGGGGCCATTCAGGAACAGATGATTTAAGTAATTTGTTCATGATAACACAGCTAATAAGTGGGGGAGCTGAGACTGAAACTCAGATTCTAGTACATAACTCTTAGTCTATTATATATCTCTGTCATCATATATTTATCTCTTGGCTCTGCACTCGGCATGGTTCTAGGCACTGGGGATGGAGGCGTGAATAAGGCAACCAAGATGCTTGAACTTGTATTTTAGTTGAAGGAGACAGCCAAGTATTAGCAAACAAACTAGGTAATTTCAGGTAGGGATAGATGCCACCAAGAAAACAGAGTAGCGCACTAGAGAGCAGCGACCTTCACATGGTGAGGTGTCAGAGAAGTTCTCTTTGTGTTGGTGACATTCAGGTTGAGACCTTGAAGCACTGAGGAGAGGAAATGCAAACAGCTAGTGAACATACTAAGTAGCATTAATTCTCTTTAGTAATTATGGGAACACAGATCAGGCCACCCTGAGGTATCCTTTTGCACCCATTCGGTTGGCCCTGAATGTAAAAAGTTTGATGATTTCAAGCAGTTGAAGAGGATGTGGATCCACAGGACCTTCCAGTGTTTGCTGGTGGGAGTACGACCTGGTACAATGACTTTGGAAAACAGTTTGGCATTATATCCTAATTTGAACATTTGTACACGTGTGATCCAATAGTTCAACTTCATTCTAGATTTATGCCAATAGAAATTCTTGCATGTGTTCAGCAGTAGACATGCACATACATATTCATAACTGGTTCCCAATAATGAAAACCCGGAAAGAACTCCAATGCCCATTCACATTGAACTCAATGCCATATTGTCACACTGAGAAATATTGTATAGCAGTCAAAATGAATAAACTATGTGACGCATAGTATAATTGGATTTTAGCAATATAATATTAAGTGAAAGTTGTCTATAAGATTACATAGCATGATTATCTTTTATAATATTAAAGACTACTAAAATAACCACAGGCCAATTATGTAGGATTACATGTGGATGTAATACTGTTATAGAAGTAGGAAATCAAGAGAATGGGAACTGAGATTTATACTTATGGTTGCCTTAGATGGGGACAAGCAGGAGGGACCATGCAGTTAGAGGCAAGTCAGTGGCAAAGTCCCAGCTTGTTTGGGCTTGTAGGGCCAGGAATGCTTATTGCCTTAAAAATAACTGCTAAATAGCCCTGGCTGGTATAGTTCAGTGGACTGAGCAAGGGCTGGGAACCAAAAGGTCCCGGTTCGATTCCCAGTCAGGGCACATGCCTGGGTTGTGGGCCAGGTCCCCATGAGGGCCATGTGAGAGGCAACCATACATTGCTGTTTCTCTCCCTCTCTTTCTCCCTCCCTTCCCCTTTCTCTAAAAATAAATAAAAATAAACTCTTATAAAAAACTGCTAAATAATGAAATAGGACTAATCCTGTTCTATGTACTAATAGAAGATACTTCACTTAGAGGGAAGGGAACTTGATGATTTATATTTCTAAGGGAGAGAAAGGTGGTCAGAGTAAGGGTGGGCCAGGTCAGAGAGGTGGACTGGGACCAGATGCTTTAGGGCCTTGTAGATCAAGGTAATGATCAAGAGCTTTAAGCAGGGAAGTGAAATGATTGGGTTTATGATTTTAAAAGGCCACTTTGGATGCCATGTGGAGGATGGACTGTGGGAGGGGCACTCACAGGCCCACTGCTGTAGTAGAGAAAAAATGGTGGCAGGAGTGTGACTGTGTTGCAGGTTATTTACTGCACAGGGCACCAGCTTGGAGGTCAAATGGAGGGTGAAATCCAGCCCGAGCTCTGCTTGTCAGCAAACATCCTGGAGCCGGGCTATGAAGGCCTGGAGGAAGGGCACCTTTTCTCAAATATGCACAAGGGCTCTGTAGGCCTGCAGTAGCCCAGTGGTGGATCGGGGTGGTGAGGATGGACTTGAAGAGCAGTGGATGGATTCAGGATATATTTTGGAGGTAGAATGGACAAGACTCACTGCTGGATTATATGTAGGGGTCGTAAATTGACTCTGAGGACATTGAGGCTGTTACAGAGAAGAGGAAGAACAGGAAGGGAAGAACATCATATTAATTTTGAAATGCTATTGACAGCCAAGTAAAAATGTCAGGTAGGGAGTGGGGTCTGAGTCTGAAGCCTGAGGGAAAATTTGGGGGAAGAGGCATAAATGTGGGTGCTCTAAGACTGTATGCAGAAGGTATAATGCAAGTTCCTCCATTTAGTTATCATCATCAGATTGTGAATTCCTTTGGGACAGAAAATTTTTATTTGTCTCTTATTTCCAGAAGAGTGTAAGTAGAATAGCTTATCAATAAATACTGGTTAAATAGACATCAGAAGGTTACATAAACAATATAGATATGAAGAAATGGAGGGGACACGGAGGAGGTGTCCTTGTGTCTGGACCTTGCCAACGTCTACAGGTGCAGCTGTGTAGTTTCCAATCCCTCCTGAGGCTGAAGCAAGCAAGTCTGAAGGTGGTGCCAGCCCATTAGCAGGATGCGACCGGGGTCTTGTGGCCAGTGTCCCATGTGGACACCCATTACTGTTCACAGAAGCCAGGAATGGCAAGGATTAGTGAGTGAAGACACAGAGGGGCCAGGACAGTCCTGTGTGTCAGAGAAGGAAGACGAAGGAGCTCTGAGCTAGATTAGAAAGTCACCAAGAATGCAGCAGGCCTTGTAGGGGCTGAAACAGAGTGACATCAGAAAGAACAGGACCAAGAGGCTGAATGAAAGGATCCAAGGCAGCTGATACAATAGAGCCACACGTTTGGTTTAAAGGCCAGTGAACTGCAGGAATACGAGATCTGACCAGAAGATATCCAGCCCCTTATGAAGAAAAGGAGACACTTACTGAAGAAGATGCAAGAAACAAGAAACATCCTACATAAGACAAAGATGCCTCAGTCCCCTTCAAAGTAGGCACCGTGGGGCCTCACACAGTTCTCCCAGTCACCATCAGCTGCCCCGTTGTATTTTCCTGAATCTCATCCATGCTCTGAAATCTCTTCCCTTTCAAAGGTAATTTTAGTTTTGGGAAAAGCCAGAAGTCACAGGGTGCCAAATCTGGGTTGTAGGGGGACTGAGTCACCTGGATGATTTGATGTTTCACCAAAAATCTCTGCATAAGAAGTGATGCATGAGCAGGTGTGTTGTCATGATGAAGCTGCCAATCACTGGTTGCCTATAGTTATAGCCTTCTGAATCATCCAAATAGTTTCCATGGAGAAATGTTCAAGCTTCATGTGAAATTTGACATAGATTCGTTGCTCTATTTGCTCAGTCATTTTGAGTGTGATGGCCACACAGGACACATGCTCACTCAACAGTGTCTACTGCCTTCACTGACTAGTACAGTGAAGTCATCATTGTTCATACATGCACATTCCAGTCCTCTCTCTTGACTTCCAGGTTACATTGATGTCACGCAAACCATTCTTGTTATATTAATGAAACTTTTCCCTGACAAACCTCTATTTGATCATCTTCAGGCAACTAGCTTGGAACGGACCACAGCATTTCTATAAAACCCCAGCCCTACAAGACCTCAGGCTGTGCTGTCCTTTATGACATCTCATTTAGGAAATGGTTGCTGAGGCCTTCCTAATCCCAGGTGTCCCATCTCATCACTGTGCTAGGCCTCCTCTGCAGCACTTGCCTTCACAATGTACTCCTTGGACCAGGCCTGGGGGGCTGGCCCTGCCCTCCTACAGCTGAGCCAGATAAGGCTCTCTCTTGTCACCACATTTCATCACCCTGCTGACAGCTAGCTCCCCAGCTACCACCCTCTTATTGCAGTTCACATCTCTTTGCCTCTCTCCTTTCCTCAAATGGCCGCCCCCGACTCTGTTCACTGGTACATATCTAGTCCCAGCACAGTGACTGGCTTAAGGTATGTGTATGGGGATTGGGGAAGGCAGAAAGGGAGGGAGGAGGAAGAATTCTCCTTCTTTGCACTTGGCATTAAGATGATGAAAATGAGACCATCCTATTCTCACTAATGATAAACGTGGGAGGACCTCTCTTTTCTCAGACAGCTGGGCACAATGTGACTTAAGAATGTAGACCTAGAGTTCAGTTCCAGCTCTACCACATACAGCTTGGTGAGGTCACTTAACCTCTTTAGGAGACTCAATTTTTTCATCTGTAAATGTAGATAATAACAAAACCTGCTTATATTGTTGAGTTTGTTTGTTTGTTTGTTCTCACCCGAGGGCATTATTTTCATTGCTTTTAAAGAGAGAGAGGAAGGCATGGAGGAAGGGAGAGAAAGAAACATTGACGTGAGAGAGAAACATTGAGAGGTTGCCTCCCGTACATGCTCACACGCTCACTGAACCTGCAGCCTAGGCATGTGCCCTGACTGGGAATCGAACCTGCGACCTTTCAGTTATGGGATGCCATTCCAACCAACTGAGCCACACCAGCCAGAACTTATTGTGAGTTTTAAATAAGATAATGTGAAGCTTCTTAGCATAGTGACTGACAAATGATAGGGATACACTAAAGTTTAGTTGTGATTACTTTCTAAGGCATTTACTTGTCAATTCCTCCTTTTGTTGACTGGCTTCAAGGAACGCTTCTGACTTTGAGAATCTAGGCCCCTTACCCAGAGGAGCCAGTGTTCTTGCGCGTGCGTGGTAGTAGTCATTTTTGGCAGATGGGGAGCTATTCCCGTGCACATGGGCATTTGCTGTTTCGTTTCTCACATTATCTCACATAATTCATGGCCAGCCAGGAGTCTGAATAACAGTGAGGATTCAGAATTAATGTGTTCAACATTCCATAAACAGTGATTGAATGTCTTACTATGTATCTAAATAGAGACAGTGTGATGACTAAGACACAGTCCCTGCTTTCAAGGAAATCATAGTCTAGTTAGGGAGACAGATAAATAAAGAGACAGTTACAGTGTACACATCACTTCTGTTGCAGGCGCTCCCCACCCAGTGAACACAGTAGTATGGCCTCTTATGTTTACACATACACTTCAAATTATTTCATGTGATTTTCATAACAGTTTTATGAAATAGGTAGCAATTACTTCTCTTGTTTTGTGAATGAGATCTATAATTCCATTGAGCAGATACTTTTAAATAAGAAAACTGTCTTACGTGGGACACTGCCATGACCTGTCCTCCATCCTCTTCCATTGTTCTTATTCAGAGGTCAGTCTAGTTCACCACCCTGGTGGGGCTGGGGTTAAGTTTTGATTCTGAGTTTATCCCCTTGGATTTGATGGCCAAGTTTAGCTTCCCTACCTGGACCTTTGCTCTCTGTTGACTTAAATTGACAACTCACTCCATGCAGATGGCTTTGTACAACTATTCTGACCTCCAAGACTCCACCTTGGTACTGACCTTGAATCCAAGTCCAGGTGAGGGGCAGGACAACTCCCTGGAGGGAAGGGATTAGAGAGAGAGAAGCTTGTGCAACTGGGAAGTGGAGGGAGTGGCAGAAGAATCTTTCCATTCCTCAGTGTCAAAGTATTTGTTCATTCATTAGTATTGCTGGATGTTTCTCCTGAATGGGGAAAGAATGTAGAAGTCACTTAAGCCTCCTTAAAAATGGAATGACTTATTTATGCTTTCTCAGAGATGTTTTAAAAACAGTTTGTCATTTATGAAATATTTAGAAGTCTTTGGACATAGAATGTTTCAGTGATTAAAATCTGATTACAGTTATTTACATAAGGAGTATATATTTTTATTTTTAAAAATTTTTAGGGAAAGTAAAGCTCACAGACTTACTTGTCATGTGATTATGATATGAGGCAGCGAGTTTGTTGCTGAAAACATGAGCTTTTCCAATCTAATCCTGTATTTTTTATTTTTGTGGGAGACACTGTTGTGAAGAGAACTTGTGCTGTCCACAGAATGTTGGGGGTTGGGGGGGCAGCTCACACCTGCCAGCTCTGCAGTGCAGCAGCAGGGAGATTTTGACTGTGGTAATTCAGAAATGCTGAAAGGGCAGTTTCTCCCACAGTAACTTCGGTTACTTATATTATCTTATGCAGGTGGAAAATTGGTTAACTGGTTCTTTTCTTTGAATTTAAATCGAAGTTTGTGAAACATGTGAAAAATAAAAGCCATCATGTGTCGCAGGTGAGTTGTGGAAAGGCCTTTTGAAATTCCATTTGTGGCAGTGTATTAGGGATGAAGCTATATGCTAATTGACTGGTAAAGAAATCCTCCTAAAATTTTATTCTGTATGCAGGGAGACTAGCCTGAATTAGTAAAAAAATCTAAATTACAGGGTGTGTGTTTTAAGAAATAGCTTTATTTTACTTTGAATCCATGTAGTAATAGTACCAACAAAGTATTTTGATTAGATTTTCTTCTTTCGTGTATGGATAAGACTCATGTAATTATTAACATCAATTTAATATAAACAGGGAAGTCCTTAAAAAAACCTGTTTTCTTTTTTTTTTTAAGATTTTATTTATTTATTTTTAGAGAGAGGAGAAGGGAGGGAGGAAGAGCAATGTATGGTTGCCTCTCACATGGCCCCCACTGGGGTCCTGGCCCGCAACCCAGGCATGTGCCCCGACTGGGAATCGAACTGGGACCCTCTGGTTCCCAGCCCGCGCTCAATCCACTGAGCTACACCAACCAGGCCTGTTTTCTTGTTAAGGTATTTAAATATTGTATTAATTTGCTTGACAGAAATCATCCTTACATCTAGGTAAACTTCGGCCCAAGCTCGTTCAACAGAGCATGATTTCTAAATTACTAAAACCTCAATGATTTTTACTATAACTTCAGATTGAAGACCAAGCATCCAGTCCCAGACACATCTTGATTTTCTACTTACCTTTAAGGGAGAGATTCTTTCTTCCTTTGAGGTCGGAGAAACATTTACCACCTGATTCATATTGAAGCTCTTCCGTGTTCTGGAAGAGACAGGCCCTGCCGATTGCAGGCAGCTGTGCTGGGCACACTCCTGACTCCAGACTCCAGCCTCTGCTGCGGACGTAAACATTTTTATACAGCTTCTCAAATAACGGACTGACCACAGCTAAACCAAAAATGATGATTCTCACGTCTGTGTCTGAAGATGCTGGCTGCTTTTTGTCAAGGCATCTCTGGCCGATTAGCATTGAGTGAATGTTCCTCCTGTGTTTTTTTTCTACCTTGATTGCAAATTAGAAACCTGATTTGTCTTAGGTGGAACGGTAGAGATAAATGAAGATGGAACATGGCCAGGCCAAACCAGTGCTGAATTTAATTCATGCCTTTCAATGCACGGATTCCTAGGCCCTATTCCCAGAGATTCCGACTCAGAGTCAGGATTTCCCAGAATTTCCATTTCTAGCAAGTGTCCAGGTGATGCTAATGGGACAGGTCCATGGAACACACTTTAGACAACATTGTTGTAGGTCATTAATTTTGTGGAAACTCAGGTCATAGCAATGAAACCGTGTTACAGAAACAGCACTCACTAACAGGGATGTCCAATCTTTTGGCATCTCTGGGCTACACTGGAAGAAGAAGAGATGTCTTGGGCCACACATTAAATACACAGACACTAACAAAAACTGATGAGCAAAAAAAAAAAAAGAAGCTTGTCAGTAAATTTATGATTTTGTGTTGGGCCACATTCATCGCCATCCTGGCAGGTCAAGGGTTGGATACCCCTAGAACGTGGCCAGTCTAGCAGAGGGAGATAGGGTAGTGCTAGTATGACCGACTGTGCATTTTGGCTTAACTGACATGGTGTTAGAACTAAAAGTCTTGTGTCCCAGGACACCGTCCAGTCCCAGGCAACCTGGAAACTTGGTTACCCTAGAAAACATGCTATGCTGCCTTAACGTGGCAGCTTTATTATGCTTTGAATTGACTAGTATTTCACTTAAATTTCGAACCCATAGTGGGTTTCAAGATAAGCCACTGCGCATACTGTGAAATGACACGTAACCAAGTATAACTGAGACACTGCTGGTCGGAGTCGTCAGCTTTTCAAAACCTCTTTTCTCATGAGCCGTGGTAGATCCAGGTTTCTAAGCTTGTGTGCACGTTGGAACCACCCGGGGGAGCTGGAAAACGATGCCCGTGTTCTCTTCCCCCAAGTCCCCTGTGAATTCATTGTCTAGGGCGTGGCCTCTGCTCTGTAGTGTTAAAAGGTCTCCAGATGATTCTGATCTGGAAATCATCGAGGTAAGTAGTTTCCGAAGATGGCAGCTACACATACCTCCCTCTTTCGGCACGCAGTGCCGTTCATCATGTGAGGAGGTAGGGTCTGTTTCCTGCTCTTTGGGTCATGCTGTTTTTGTGACTTACTTTGAACAATAAAATTGAAAGAAGGTAAATTCAGGGTCTTTGAGCCCAGGTCATGAGAAGACTGGTGGCTTTTGCCTCCTGCCTCTTGGAGTGCAGCCTGCACGTGAGAGGCCAGGCTGTCCTGAGTCTACAGGGCTGTAGGGAAGTTTCAGCTTGCCTCAGGGAGAGCAAACCGCTGCCAGAAAGAGCAGTGAGACACAGATTTTTGAATGAGGCTTTGTAGGACCTTTTAGTCGAGTCCAACTGTGTTGCGACTGTTCAAGGCCAGGCAGATTCCCATGGGCTTTGGGCAGAAGGAAGAAAATTTGCAGAGCCGTCGGGATGTCTGACAGGCCTTTATTCTAGGGTAGGCGACCCATACTTGCCACATGTTGCGTGTTGCGCCGGCAGGGAGTCCCAACTCGCTTATATACTGCATGCACACGAAGCCGGAAGGGTTCCAAGATATTGTATAACGAAGTGTGATTCTGCTCATGTGGGCCCACTCAGCGTTATGGGAATACTGCTTATCAGCCCAGTCTCGAGGCGGTGAGAATGCTGCTTATCTTCGTTGCCCAGACATCTGGGTGAGGGAGCCTGACTGACTCCATTTACCCTACAGCAACTAACAGCTGAATTTGGCCAAGTGAATGACCCCAGCTGGTGCCACCAGCGTTGGAACCATGCAGGCAAGCCCTCCATATCTTTGCATTAAGTCATTTCATTTTGGGTGGTGAGTTACGGAGCACTATAAAGCTGAAGTACAGGTGTGTAAGTGTATTCCTTGCACTGATTTGTAATAACAATGTAAAGGGGCACTTTGAAAATATAAATGAGCAGTGCTTTATTTGTTATCTCCAGATCAAAGTACAAAGCAAAATCAAACCCATATCACTTAATATTTGAAGGGAAATCATTTTATTAATAAAATTATTAGTGATAGTGAGCAAAGAGATTTCACTGTTAACAAAGTAGCTTCAGCATGCCTTCTCTTGTGTCTTCTAGAATGCAGAACCCAAGGCAATGCTTAGAGTGCTGTCAATGTATTTGGGATGTGCTGCCCTGAGTGTGAAGGTGAGCAAGGCCAGAGTAAACGCCAAGTGGTGTGGTGTAATGCCCTGTATTGCCACACTAGCTACTGTTTAGCAAGGAGCTGGGGTGCGACCCACTATGTTATCCCACATGCATGCTTAATTGGCATTTGGGAGTTTTCCAGAAATGTTGCAGGGAGGAACTACATATTATGGTAGTTTATGGCAAAGAGAAAGAAAGAGGAGCTTAGCTTCCCAGTTCCCTGTTATGTAATTTCTTGTTGGTGAAGGTTTACCCCACAGGAAGCTAACTCCACATACTCTTGGCCCTTCAGTCGCTGCTTGGGAATTGGGCACCATACCACAAGATATGTTATTTTTCCCAAGTCCAAAAGTAGCAGGGCGGGGCTTGCTCATGGAAGAGGTGCTCACCAAGAGAGACAGGAGGAAGAGGGAATCTGAGAAGGTGTAGAACGCTATTGTGTGGTTTTCGTTTGGTTTTTAAAAACTTAAATCAATTTTTTAAATTTTATTTTTTACTGAAATAAACATTATGAGGTAACTTGGATACTAGTTTTGCAAGCTACATCCTGAGGCTGAATTTATCCATTGGTATACAAGTAGGTTCCCCTTCTAATGTTAGACATATGCTCAATATCAATTCTAACATGACTGCTTTCTTCTTCGCCTCCAAGGATTTGGTGCTTATTTTACAGTTTTGCAGAGTCAAGTCTTTTCCGGCATGGAGTGGAGTGTGCATGCTTTATAGCCTTTAGAGAGAAGCAGGACAGCAGTGAGCTGTCACTTCTGAACATCCATTCTTTTTGATGAGCTGTTAACTCTTACTAGTCAGGTCTCTTTTTGCAACAGGGAGATTTTGAGTGTAAACATTATGCCATGCTTAATTATTTCATGAGGCTGAGTTGTTCCTAAATGTCAATGCTGTATATGACTGGTACCATGATATACTCAACCCCGTCCCACCCGGTCTGTAGGAGCTGTGATGTAAGAGAATCAGAAGTCTATTTAACACATTGTTTGTGCACACTTTTTCTGGAAAAAAATGTTGTCGTTGTTTTCTCAGCAATCTGCTGATAAAATTTTTTTCCTTTTAATGATTTTATGTATATAAGCAGTAAAGATTGCCAAGTGATGTTGAAAGGGCAGGAAAAAACTAATTTTATCTGCAATTAAAGTTTGTGAAGTTAATGCAGCCATTGCTTTTCCTGTGGACAGGAAGCCTCCCCTCCTGCTTCCTGTGACAGAGGGGACTGACTGACAGGGGTGATAGTCATCACTGAGACGATGGATTGACTGTGATGGTATCCTCCTCTACCTGGGGCACTGAAGGCAAGGGGCGGGCCTTCCTCTCATATTTAGAGAAATATTTCTAAGTAATAAGCATGGGAAGACTCTGGTGGCATAGAGCAAGATTTGAAGATTTGTAAAATAGCTCATGTTTTTGTTCTTATACGACGCTGAAACATGTGAGTGGTCTTTGGGAAAGAAAAGCCGGTGTCACTGTTTTCTAGGGACAGTTGTTAGGTTCACCTTATTCTCAAGTGAAGATTTGACATGCAGTTAATGTCCAATTAGTCTCCACTTCCTGTGAGGATGGAGTTTCTAAATGTTGCCTTGAACAATGATGGATCTTTGGACCTAACTGTTGCTCTTGAATGGAAGGTATAACCTGTACGTACAGAGAGAGAGATGTTGTATATTTAATACTCTGTCTTTATTAGATGAAAGAAATCTAAGTCAAACTGGCTCAAATGAAAAAGGAAATTGGCTGGCCCACGTAAGACAAGGGCTGCAGGCATGAGCATCTGTAGCCAGTATTCAAGCAATGGTATCGTAAAGAGCTTTCTCCCTTTTTCTTTCTTTCTTTTTGATTTTGTCTCTAACTCTTGATTCCTTTTTTTGTCTGTGATGGCTTTGTTCTCAGGGCCACTTTTTTTCTTGTGGCTCCATGATTCCCACCAAAAGATCTAAGCTTTATCTCTGAAGCATAGTTTTGTTCTGATAAAAATTCTAAGATTGAGTTTAAATGGACAGGTATGTTCAGATTTGGAAGGAATCTGAGAGTAGAAGAGGGATGATTCCCAGGGGAAAGTCAAGATGCTATAACAGAAAAATGGAAAAGGATGCCAGGCAGGCAAAAATAACAAACACCCACTACTGTGGAAATGGGGCTCGCTACTCCTCATTGAAGAGAGTCAGCTTTGAGAACTCACGCATCCAGGTTTGCCAATTATCTGAAAACAGACCCAAGTTTCAGGAGTAGACTCACATTAATGGGGCCCAGAAAGACTGATATATAAACTGAGTGCCAATTTATTAGTTCACAATGAGACAGACATTCTAACAACCTCAAATGCCACTGTGGACAGAGCAGCCCATTATCTCCCCTTAGGCAAACCGCAAAGAAAGCCAATCAAAAAAAATTTGCTAAATGAGAATGGATCAGAACCAGAGGAGTGTGATGGTCCACTGGAGGATCTGCCCTGGGACCCAGAGGACCGACATTCCTGGGGACACAGCTGCATTGTTTGGGGTGGTATAGGAGAGTTCCTGTGAGAGTTTGATGCTTTGGACTTTTCTTTGGGCTAGTATTTATCAGCAGATGGCCCTGCCAGCTGCATTACAGTCACCAGGAAGCTTGATAAAATGCAAATTTCTAATCTCACCCAGACCTGCCATATTGGACTGATGGAATGAATCTACGTTTTCAACAAACTCTCCTGATTTGGTCTCCGTATTGTGAGAGTTACTCCTCTGAGCTCATTAAACTTTTTCTGTCCATACAATATTCTAACAGGATATAAATGATTAGATTTCTGCTTAATAAATTATTAAACATTTTGGTCTTGACTGCCTATCGTAGCTCTCAATTTAAGGTGTTTTTAGGTTCACTTTAATTTTAAAATTCTGATTAGAAAGTAATTATGTAGAAAGTTAGGAAAGAATGGAAAAATATAATTGGGGATTTAGTGAAACCATCTGTGATTTCATTGCCATTTGTTGTCTTTCTCTTTCGTGGGGCCTCCTGCATGGTGGTCTGGGCACATTATACATAGCATCTGATTCCTCCTCTATTGACTCCAATTTAATTCGAGAGAATCTTTCACCGTATTATTAGTTTTCACTTCCATGAAACTAACATATTTTCTGGGATAGAGATTTTAGATACGTTCTTTTTTTAAGATTTTATTTATAGAGAGAAGGGAAGGGAGAGATACAGAGAGAGAGAGAAACAGCAATGTATGGTTGCCTCTCACATGGCCCTCACTGGGGACCTGGCCCACAACCCAGGCATGTGCCCTGACTGGGAATCGAACCGGGATCCTTTGGTTCCCAGCCCTTGCTCAATCCACTGAGCTACATTAGATACGTTCTTAACAAGGGAATGTGATCACAAAGTTATAGCAGTCATGGTTGATGGTGAATTGTCACAAGATTGGTAAGTACATTTAATCTCCTGCTGGTGAAGTTTACAAGTTTAAGTGAAAAAAAAAACTAAATTTACATGAAACATTCTAATGAATGTATTTTCCATAACAATTGTACTCAGTCTCAAACTTAGTCATACTTGGACCATAACTATTCTATTAATTTTCTGAATAGTACATGAAAGATTTTGCGTGTTTTAGAAGACAGTCTTGGGCAGAAACTCAACCTTGATCTTACAACATATAGAATAAACATGGGTTTCACAGAAAAGTTACGTCTATGTAGAAATGTTGTGGCTACATAATGGCCTGTAGTCACAGCGGACCTTACTGAGTCACTGTTCAGGTCAGCTGAGCCATCGCCCTGGGCCTCAGGTTCCCATCCCTTCACACAGTCTCTATAGGTGAGAGCCTGCCTGCTGGCATATGTTTCAGGGTCCCCCACACAGCACCCACAGACAAGGAAGGATTTCAGAGGCTCTGCCTTCCCCGTTGGTGCTAGAGGGGCCCGGTAACAACCCAGAGTTTGGAGGATTTACTGCTTAGTGAATGGGCTTTTAAGAAAGAGAGATCAGAGAGGAAGGGCCCATGGACAAACGCCTTGGCTTCCTTCCCACGCCTGTGGGCTGTTCGAAGACGCAGGAGTTTGTGTTGCCCACCTGGAGACGGCGTGGAGGGCTGCACAGCCGACTCTGGTGAGGCCGTTACAGCTCAGTTACATACTGTTTTGTTCATGGCAAAATTATGCTCAGAGACTGATTGTGTTTGCCCATAATTTATTTAACCCAGGTTCACTGTGGTAATTATAGTTCATAATAATAGTTCACAAACCAGGATAATGTCTCTTAATAAGCCAATAAAGGAATAATATACTAAGAACCAATGTTGGAATAATTACACTGAGGTTCCAGGCAAAGAGGAGATGAAAGGAAGAAAGTCCACACTTAGTTGAGGAGTACCTTTCTACCAGGAGAAAGGTTGGTTCTCAGGAGAGTCCATCCTTCCAACTATCAGCTGCTGGCTGAGGTCCCTCCCTGCTGGGGCAATTAGCCAGTGGAAGGCGGCAGCAGTGTTGGCAGGCAAGGTGGGACGCTCTGAAGGTTATTACTCCAGGCACCATTACACAGCTTGGCCACTGCCTATGAAGGGTAGACTCATCAAGGCAAGAACAGGTGTCCCTTCTCTTCCTGAGACTGTCGCATGGTTTAATACCACTGCCCACCAAGCGCAGCTCCTCCACGGTAGTCACAGATGTCTCCAGATCTTGGGAGAGCTGTTTAAGTCAGCAAGGAGTCAGTCTTGCCCAGACCGAACTCTTTCAAGTTGCTGTTCAGACCTCTTGGTTTTTACAGTTTAAAAGTCCATCACATGATGGACAGCATTGCAGGTACTAAGGGGTCGATGATATGATGTCTTCATTGCACATGTGAGAGTTGGATACGAAAGTCCTAACGTTTCAACTTCCAAAGAATTCTATCGAAACAAGTTCAAACCCCAGCCAACTTTATCCAAAACAAGCTTTCAAAACATGGATTTGAAATTATAGCAATTCAATACACAGCAATCCACCCTGTGGTTTCAAATCACTTATATTTCATTCATATATCCTAAGGACCTAATTCCTTTACAAATCTAAGTTCACTTATCAGTACACCCTGTGATTTGAAATCACTTACAATTCAATCACAATCATATTTTGTGGGTCAATTTCCTTGGACACATTCAAATCAGTGGATAAAATATAGCGCCCCTACTTTGCACTCTGTAACATGTGGTTTCATCTTAATATGTTCCAGGGGTACATGGCCATTGTTTTTCTTTCAAGTTTCTCAAGGTAGGAGTTGAAGGATACTATCTACAACTTTCAGAATTTTGCCAGAAATTTATTGGAGCTTCTTATTACTGCCCCAATTTATTCTTTTAAAATGGGCAGAAAATTTATCTTTCCATTTTTAAAAATTTCTCATTGATTTTTGTTTTCTGTGAGGATCTAAGAAAAATTTTTATTGAGCTATAATTGACGTATAACATTATATTAGTTTTAGGTATACAATATAACGAGTCACTATTTGTATATATTACAAAATGATCACCACAGTTAAGTCTAGTTAACTTCTGTTGCCATATAGTTACACATTTTTTCTTTTAATGAGAACTTTTAAGATGGCTCTCCTAATAACTTTGAAATATATAGCACAGCATTATTAACTGTGGTCACTGTGCTATTTATTGAATCTCATGACATTCATTTTATAACCTAAAGTTTATGTCTTTGATCTGTTTCATCCATTTTTCCCATCCCTCACCCTGTGCCTCTGGCAACCACCAGTCTTTTCTCTGCATTGATGAGTTTGGGGTTTTTGTTTGTTTGTGTGTTAGTTTTTTGGTTTTTTTTTTTTTTTTTTTTAGATTCCAAATATAAGTGAGATTATCTGATATTTGTCTTTCTCTGTCTGGCTTATTTCACTTAGCATAATACCCTCTGGGTCCATCCATGTTGTCACACATGGCAATATTTTCTTCTTTTATTTGTGGCTGAATAATAATCATACACACATTTTCTTTTTTCATTTATCCACCTATGGACATTTAGGTCATCTTGGCTATTGTAAATAATGCTGCAGTATATACATGTTTTTGACTGGTGTTTTAATTTCCTTCAGGTAAAAACCCAGAAATGGAATTGCTGGATAATATTGGAGTTCTATTTTTCATTTTTTGAGGAAACTCCATACTGTTTTCCACAGTGGCTGCACCAACTTAGATTTGCACCAGTTTAGATTCCCACCGACAGTGTACAAGGGTGCCCTTTTCTCCACAGCCCTGCCAACACTTGTTAATTTTTGTCTTTTTTTTTAAAATATAATGGCTATCCTAACAGGTGTGAGGTGATAGGTCATTGTGGTTTTGATTTACATTTCCCTGAGGATTAGCTATGTTGAGCATCTTTTCATGTACTTGTTGGCCATCTGTATGTCTTCTTTGGAAAAATATAGGAATTTAAAACTGATTAGCAAAACTAGGTAAAATCTATTTGCTCTAAAACTAATTGGCTTCTGAATTGATAGAATCTGTCTTTAGAGTAGGCACACTGTACCAAAATCTTTCTTTTACCATATTATCTACAATTTCATCAGTAGAGTTAATCTCTCGTGAACTTTAAAAGCTATGGTGTGTGTGATGGGGAGGAGGAAGAGGAGGGTCTTTAACGTAGCCTATTTAAAAAAAAAACTTCTGAAAGGGGACAAATACCGTGAGTTGTTATTCATAAACAGCAATAAAAATATCCTGACAATTTATGCAGTTAAAATAAAGAGGAAGCACCAAGAAGAGCATTTGACTGGATAAACAGATCAGAGGCCAAAAGTGAACTTTGCTCATTTCAGATTTGTTGAGGAGCCGCATTTGTGGGTTTTTAATGAAAAATACATTAGGGACAATGACATCTGCCCCTGATTGCAGCCCCTCTTTGCACTGCCACAGCTCTGCACTGTGAAGAAGCTTCCTTTGAAGTATTATCTAAGTGAAAGGATGTTCTGTGTAAGAGGAAATTGACTCTTTTTTTTTTCAACTGCCCAAGGAAATTAATGTCCTCAGAAGGAGTCTGAGGACACTGTCAGAATTATAAATAGCTTGGTGACAATTTAGCAATGGAAAGAAGAAAGTCACTTTTAAAGCTTCTTCAGAGAAGACAGACTCAATGAAAATTAAAAGTGATCCATTGGAGGTTGTTTAAAATGCAAAATTCACTTTAATTTTGAAAATAGAGTGATGTTGTTGAATTGTAGTACTTGCAAAAGTTGCTGGTTTACATCCCGCTGAACCATAAGATATAAGGAGACAAGTTCATTTCTTTCCTTTCTCCCTCTTTCCTTCCCTCCTTTTTGTCTCTTTTAAACCTAAACCCTTAGCACAGTGCCTAGTGCAGTTAATTGGTAAGAAATATAAATTGAGTGTCTGTTGCATATAACTGGTATAATTCCCAGTTTAATTGCCAAGCACAGATTGTGGATTGCAAGAAGTGCTATACATTTCATAGCCATGCACTTCAGAGATTTAAAAATTCTAATTGACTGTGATTACTTATGAATTTCTTTTTTTATAGCTTTTATTTTTTCATTCTTTTTTATTGTTCAAGTAAAGTTGTCTCCATTTCCCCACCACCACTTTCTCCCACCCCACCCACCCCCATCTCTCACCCCTCAATCCTACCCTCCAATTCAGAAGATCCTATGCACCCCAATGTTCATAGCAGCACAATTTACAATAGCCAAGTGCTGGAAGCAACCTAAATGCCCATTAGTAAATGAGTGGATCAAAAAACTGTGGTACATTTACACAATGGAATACTACTCAGCAGAAAGAAAGAAGGAGCTCCTACCCTTTGCAACATCATGGGTAGAACTGGAGAGCATTATGCTAAATGAAATAAGCCAGGCAGTGAAAGACAAATACCATACGATCTCACCTATAAGTGGAACCTAATCAACAAAACAAACAAGCAAGCAAAATATAACCAGAGACATGGAAATAAAGTGACAGTAACCAGAGGGGAGGGGGAAGGAGGGTAATGGGGGAAACAAGGGGAAAAGTCATCAAGGAGCCTGTATATTTATGAATTTCTTAAAGATGTCATTGAGTGATTTGCCTGAAAGCATGAAGTCAGAGGGTTGGATTTTGAAAGAGCAAGAATATGAGATACAGAAGCAAATGATTCATGAGGAATTCCCTATATTTGTACTTCCATGTAAAACTTTGGACTGAGTCCCAAAGGTTAAGTGAGGCTGACAATTTACAAAAAGACTTTCCAATTCCTCTTTGATCTGCAGGCTCATCAGTTTCATTTGTCATTGAGATTTTACATGTGACTGACTTTAGCCAGTGCAGCATTGGCAAACATGCCTCAAGAAGAGTCTTGAAAAATGCTTGCACACAGGGCTTGTGTTCTGGTGCCCTGGGCACCCGTGTTGCTGGTTCTACGTGAAGAAGCCTAGACTAGCACACTGGGCGATGAAAGGGCACATAGCCCAACTGACAGACAAGACCAAAGCCACTGAGCTCACCACTAAGCATGACTGAGCCCACGTGACACAAGTGGAAGGAAAACCCACTGTTTCCAGCCCAAATTGTGAGCGAGATAGCTTCTTTAAGTCACTAAGTTTGGAATGGTTAGTCATTTAGCTTTAGGTAATTAATACCTCAGTACTGCTGTATAGAAATTCCACCCTTTCTTAGATTCCTCCTCGATAGTTCTTAGGGTCCAACGTGGATATCATTGATATTCTTTCTCTGAGATACGATATTCTTGGCTCACCTCCCCTCTTCCTCTTTGGCTCAGGCTCCCTGTGCCACTGGTGTCAGTGGCAGCTGTCAGTGCCCAAAGCGGCAGCTCTGTCGCCAGTTGCAGTGGACATGACGTTCCTCCTGGCACCTACTGGAGATGCCCACGCTGTAATGTGCAATCCAACTCATGTTGGGACCTCTGCTATGTCATTGTTAGGGCAAAGTGAGAGGGGTGATTAGGACGAAACCAGAACAGATGTGATTTGAGGGCTGGAGAGACCTTAGAGACCATCTATTCCAACACCTTACTTCACTGAGGAGGGTCCTGGCGTAGTGAGTCCTATCACTGGCCCAAGCTCCCATGGTTCAGGAATGTCAGATCTGGGACCAAATCCAGGAGTTATTTCCATTTTAATAAGTTTGCTTTTCTTATAACATTTAAGATTTTCTAAAAGAGAAGTGTAGGTTTTTGGAAAACTTATTAATAGTAATAAAAAATAAGGCTGGAGTATGAAGTAATTTGATTGTAATGACAAAAAGATGCCCATTTTCCTTTTACATTTGTATTACTCTATTTAAGTGGCTGTTTCTTTCGGAAGCACTTTGGAGATGGAGCTACAGCTTAGGTAGGCCCTGTGGTATTTGGAGACCTATGCATCTTCTCCCAGTCAACCAGGGTCACATGACATTGGAGTGGTGCACTCTGTGGAAACTTCTGCCGCTACCAGTGGAGGTCTGTCTTAGCTCAGACACTGATTCCATGCTGCATCAAACTTGGTTTGAATGGGGGACCCCAGAACCACCCTGATATTACCAAGGCCTCATATAGAGGGGAGGCGCAGAGTGACAGAGAGGCCTGGAGTGTGGGCAACCACAGTTGCCACCCTGGATCCTTTGTGATGGGGCTCTACCACACTGTAGGGGCAGCGGGGCATGGAGGATGCAGGGCACTTAAAATGCCGGGCATTCATAGCTCAGGATCAAAAGTCAGAGGGCCCTGCCCTGAATCTCAAGGGCCTGTGGCTCTTCTCTCCTCCACAAAGCTCCTTTGAAGCACTCCCTTTCCTTTTTACCTCCACTCTGATCATGGCAACCAGCTTACATGTGCAGTCCTTGGGAAAGTGGAGAAATAGGGCTCTGGAGCCACTGCGGGAGTACAGTTCTGTCTTCTCCAGATGGTCTTGAGCCCACCCAGCACTGGGACAGTAGGGCAGTCACTTTGACACATCATCTACTTAAAAAAGCTGCTAGACACAAAGCAGGTGTGTGAAAACGGAGAATGTAGCTCTGCTCCAACTAGGAGGAGGCCTCCTGTGGTGGGGGGGGGGGGGTCAGAGAAAGGCCCCCTCCCCTCCCCCGCCACTTTGTGCCATCGGAAACGGAGATCAGGGCAGATTCTGTTTACTGAGATAAATATGTCTTAGGTGTATTTTTAAAATATTCTCAAGCTTTTTCTCTCTGGATATATTCTTTCATCTATATTACTGGTTTATTAAGACTGCTTCAAATAAAGAAAATAAGTATTACTTGAGGAAAATGATCAGTATAGTTATAGCACAGATGTGAAGAGACCACCCATGTGCAAATGTAGCACAGAAAATTCAGGGCAGGCTAGTCATAGCATTTCAATTTCAAGCTTCTGATAGGTATTAAAAACTGATTAACAGGGATTTTAAAAAATAATAAAAAATACCTTAAGGGTCTTGCTTTAAATTGGAAAGACGAATTGAGACTCACATCAATGATTTGAGGTAAATTAGAATATGGAACACACAGGCCCTACAAAGCAATGACCTTGATTATGAATCCAGAATGGGAGGCGGGCTCATCACTACCCTGTTAACGTGAGAACTAGTGGAGCTTTGATTCTTAGCTCAGTTTCCTCTCCATACATTATTTCCTGTATTTGCAATTCAGTGCCTATTTTGTGTCGTTGCTGAGCTCAGCACCAGGAGCCAGAAATCTGAGAAGAAAGGATGTGGTCCAGGCTCCTACCCCCACACCCTGTGTCGTGATAAGGACAAGTGATGAGCAGGCCACCAGAGTTGAGCAACATTCTTGGAAAACCCAGTAGAAGGAGAGGTCGGCTTCCATGAGGATGGGGTTGTCTAGATGAGAAGATAGGTGACCCTTACAGACTGCTAGAGGGTGGAGCTGGACAGAGCTTTCCTAGAAAGTGTGTGGAGGCCTAGAGGAACATTTAGGAGGTGGTTTGCCTTCTGTTGTGGTTGAACTATAACAGGTGGGTAGAGGAAGGGATCAGTGGCAGATAGTGAGGCAAGAAAATGTGGATTGGGGTATATTGCCAGGGGTTTGGGATTCTGAATCAAGAATTTAGACTTGATACATCAGGCCCTGTTATGTCTTCCTGCAGAGTACCTGCTGACATTACGAACAGACAGGGTATTTATTAGAACTATTAGTGAGAAAGAGTGTTATTTCGTGTGTGTATGTGTATGTCTATCAGCCTTCTCTGACAGCAGAAATTCACTTGGAAGTTCTCTTTGCAGTGGGGAGATTTGGATTAGGACCTGACTTTTATAGTCCAAGTGTACTCAGACCTTCTTACTACTCCCAGCCTCAAATGTACCCAAACCATTTTAAGCATTTTTGCATTTCATACAACCTAGCAAAATTTAAATGTATTCTAATACAAACTCCAAATCCAAAATCAGTCATTCAAAGACTTGACAAGCAGGAAATATAATACAGCACTGTTAGCCATGATAAAATACAAATCAATGACTCTGCTAGTGAGATATAACATGTAATCAGAATCCTGTTAAGCTCTTTCTTAATTAAACAGCACAGCGGAGTGGAAATAGGTTGGGCTTCAGAGTTGGACAGACCTAGACTCAAATGCTCGCTCTTCTCCTTTGCAGCCTTCCCGACTTCAGCAAGTCATTCACTCTAAGTCTCAGCTGCCTCAGCTGTGGAATAGGGACAGTGATAGTTAGCATATAGAGTTACTCAGGGACTAGTTGTTGTTCTTGTTTAATCTAGTTTGGATGCCTTAGCACACAGACCATACAGGAGGACAAATGGCAGGTTTGAGTTTGCTTACCTCATTGTCTGGCACATAGCAGGCTCTCCATAAATATTTATCGGAAAGAGGGTGGTCTTAAGGCTTGTCTACTGAAGCATTTCACAAATGTTTCTTGCCACAACCATCAGGTCTAAGAGGAAAGCCAATAAGCAATACTTGTTTAATGAGAGAGACAGAGACAGACAAACACAGTGGGGGTGGGGGGGAGGATCGGCAGTTGTGTAGCTTAGATTGCCCCAACCCATCCTCTCTCCTCCATAGTGCATGCCTGCATTTCCGTCAGCCTCACCCTTGCCCTCCTGAGTTGTCATTGTTTGGAATTTACCCATTTTATGAAAAGAAAACCTAGAGGGAAAGAACCCGAGTCGATTCAGTTGCTATTATTTGGAAGTGGGCAGAGGTGAGATATCTGCCACTGGGAGCATCTCTCCTGAAGACCTGGGCAGGAAATGAGCCAGATGCTGGTCTCTCCTCCAGGCTCTTCTCCACAGTGCCAGGTTCTGAGCCAGGAAATTAGATTGAATGGCTGTGGATGAGAAAATTGAAAGCTGGAGAGATAAAGCAACTTGCTCAAGATCACGCATTTAACAAGCCACAGACTTGTTGCATATTTATATTGATTTTGCTATCAAGGGAATTTAGCCGCATGAAAAGATTTGGGATTTTTTTTTTCTTTTCCTCTATTTTCTGAAAGAATTTGTATTTTCTGAAAGAATTCTTTCTGAAAGAATTTTTTCTTTCCATCTATTTTCCGAAAGAAAGATCTATGTAGGTTGGATAGAATATACTAGTGAAACCCTCTGGGCCTGGGGTGTCTGTGTGGGAAGGTTTTATTTACACATTCAATTTCTGTAACAGACATGGGACTATTTTGATTATCAGTTTCTTTTGTGTAAGTTTTGAGTCTTTAGTGGAATTTGCTTATTTTCTCTATTTTGACAAATGTATGGATGTAAAATTATTTGTAATATAGTCCCTTTTTGTCTGTATGAGGCCGTAGGATCCATAACAATGGCTCCTCTTTCAGTTTTGATCAGTCTGTCAAGAAGTATCTCTTCAGAAAAAAGGAATTTTTGATTTCATTGATTTTTTATTATTTTTATTTTTCATTATATCTTTACTATATGTTTGTGCTGCTTTGTGTTTAATTAGCTCTTTTAGAATTGTAAGATAGAAACTTAGATAATTGGTTTTAGGCCATTTTTTTTTCATGAGTAAGCATTGGAAGCTGTAAATTTTCCTCTAAGCACCGCTTTAGTTTAATCTCACAAGTCATGAAATTTGTATTTATTTTTGTTTAGTTCAGAATACTTTCTAATTTGCCTTATTATTTCCTTGTTGATCCATTTTTGGAAGTTTTCTTAAAAATATTAGAATCTATCTCCTTTTATTGTTTTTTTCCATTACCATTTATCTCCCTTATACTCTCTTCCACCTCCACCCACCCCCTCCCCACACTGTTGTCCATGTCCATGAGCCCTTTTTCTTTTTTGCTCCATCGCTCCACCTCGTAACCCATGCCCGCCCCAGAGCTGTCAGCCTGCTCTCTAGCTATGAGTCTGTCTCCATTTTGCTTGTTAGTTCAGTTTGTTCATTAGATTTCACATATGAGTGAAATCATATGATATTTGTCTTTCTCTGTTTGGCTTATTTCACTTAGCTTAATGTTCTCCAAGTCCACCCATGCTGTTGCAAAGGGTAAAATTTTCTTCTTTTTTTACAGCCAATTAGTATTCCATTGTGTAAATGTCCCATAGCTGTTTTATCTACTCATGTCCTAATGGATGCTTGGGTTGCTTCCAAATCTTAGCTATTATAAATAATGCTGCAATGAACATAGGGGTGCTTATCTTCTTTCAAATTGGTGTTTTGGTTTCTTCAGATAAATTCCAAAAAGTGGAACTGCTGGATCATGAGACAGTTCCACTTTTAATTTTTTGAGGTAACTCCATACTTCTTTCCAGTGGCTGCACCAATCTGCATTCCCACCAACAGTGCATGAGGTTCTCCTTTTTCCACATCCTCGCCAGCCCTTGTTTGTTGACTTATTGATGAGAGCCATCCTGACCAATGTGAGGTGATAGCTCACTGTGGTTTTAATACGCATTTCTCTACTGATTAGTGACATTAAGCATCTTTCCATATGTCTCTTGGCCATCTGTGTGTCTTCTTTGGAGAAATGTCTATTCAGGTCCTTTGCCCATTCTTGAACTGGATTGTTTGGGGAGTTTTTTGGTGTTGAGTTGTATAACTTATTTATAAATTTTGGATACTAACCCCTTATCAGATGTATCAGCAAATATGTTCTCCCAGTCAGTGAATTGTCTTTTAATTTTGCTGATGGTTTCCTTTGCTGTGTGAAAACTTTCTAGTTTGATGTGGTCTCATTTATTTATTTTTTCTTTTGTTTCCCTTGCCCGACAAGATACATCAGAAAAATATTGCTATGAGCCTATGGTTTCTTCTAACATTTTTATGGTTTCAGATATAACATTTAAGTCTTTAATCCATTTTGAATTTATTCTTGTGGATGGCATAAGAAGGTAGTCTAGTTTCATTTTTTCTGCACGTATCTGTCCAATTTTTCCAATACCATTTATTGAATAAACTCTAGTGTATTATATGTGCTTGCTTTCTCTGTCAAATATTAATTGACTATAAAGGTGTGGGATTATTTTTGGGATCTCTATGCTGTTCCATTGTCCTACATGTCTGTTTTTATGCCAGTACCATTTTGTTTTGATTACCATTGCCTTATAGTATAGTTTGGTATTAGATAGCATGATTCCTCCAACTTTGTTCTTTCTCAAGATCTCTGAAGCTATTTGGGGCCTTTTGTGGTTTCATATAAATTTTTAAAATATTTGTTCTAGTTCTGTGAAGTATATCACTGGTATCTTGATAGGAATTGCATTGGATCTATAGATTGCTTTGGGTAGTATGGACATTTTATTTTATTTATTTTAAAGATTTTATTTATTTATTTTTAGAGAGAGGAGAAGGGAGTGAGAAAGAGCAATGTATGGTTGCCTCTCACACGGCCCTCACTGGGGACCTGGCCTGCAACCCAGGCATGTGCCCCGACTGGGAATCGAACCGAGACCCTCTGGTTCCCAGCCCGTGCTCAATTCACTGAGCCACACTAGCCAGGCCGACATTTTAATGATGTTAATTCTTCTTATCCTTTAACACAGTATGTGCTTCCACTTATTTGTATCTTTTTTAATTTCTTTCCTTTGTATCCTGTAATTTTCTGAGTACAGGTCTTTTATATCCTTAGTTAGATAAAGTGAGATTTATTCCAGGAATGCAAGGGTAGTATAATATCTGCAAATCAATTAATGTAATACAGCACATAAACAAAATGAATGATAAAAATCACATGATCATATCAATACATGCAGAAAAAGAGTTTGATAAAATCCAGCACCATTTATGATAAAAACCCTCAGCAAAGTGGGAATAGGGAGAGCATACCTAAACATAATAAAGACCATAAATGACGAACCCACTGCCAGCATCATACTCAATGGGCAAAACTACAGTGGTTTCCCTTAAGATCAGGAATAAGACAGGGATGTTTACTTTCACCTCTTAATTCAAGACAGTACTTGAAGTCCTAGCCACAGCAATCAGACAAGAAGAATAAATACAAGGCATCCAAATTGGAAAGGAAGAGGTAAAACTGTCATTATTTGCAGATGACATGATACTGTACATAGAGAACTTTAAAGATTCTACCAAGAAACTACTAGAACTGATAAATTAGTCTGTAAAGTAGCATGATACAAAACTAATATCCAGAATCAGTTGCATTTTTATGTGCCAATGATGAACTATTAGAAAGGGAAATTAAGAAAACCTTCCCATTCACAATAGCTTCATAAAGAATAACATACCTTGGAAGTTATTTTAATTAAAATTTGAAATATTGCAGATGTTCATAGACAGAAGATTGTTATAGACTATTTCTACAACAATTTTAGGTTTACAGAACATTGAGCAGACAGTACAGAGGGTTCCCTTATACTCCCTCTCTCCCCTGCTCAAAGTCTCCACTGTTACTAAACACATGAGTTTGGTACATTGGTTACAGCTGAACCAATATCAATACATTATGGTTAACTAAGTTTACATTGAGGCTCATTCTTTATATTGTATATTCTATGGGTTTTGACACAATTATAATGATGCGTAACCACCATTTTAGTAATAAATAGTTTCGCTACCCTAAAAGTTCCTTGTGCTCCACCTATTATTATCCCCTAGTCCCTACACCAGCCCCGGAGAACCACTTATCTTTTCCTTGTCTTAGTAGTTCTGCCTTTTTCCAGAATGTTGGAATCATGCAATATGTAGCTCTTTAAAGACTGGCTTCTTTCACTTAGTAATATGCATTTAAAGTTTCTCCTTGTCTTTTCATGGGTTGATAGCTCATTTCTTTTTATTGCTGAGTATTGCTACACGGTGTGGATGTGCCCCTTCCGTGTGTCCTTTCAGTTTTCAAAGGGCGTCTTGGTTGCTTTCGGTTTTGGGCAACTATGAATAAAGCTGTTATAAATATTTTTATTTAGATTTTTGTGTGAATATATGTTTTGCAATAAGTTGGGTAGATAGAAGTATACAATTGCTAGATCAAATACTAAGACTATGTTTAGTTTTGGAGAAAACTGTCTTCCAGAGTGATAGTATCATTTTGCATTCTCACCAGCAGTGAACGAGAGTTCTTGCTCTGTATCCTCATCGGTATTTGGTATTGTCAGTTTTTATTTTTGCCATTCTTATAGATATGCAATGGTATCTCCTTCTTGCTTTTATTTTCAGTTTCCTAATGACATGTGATAGGGAACTTCTTTTCATGTACTTATTTGCCGCCTGTATATCTTCTTGGGTGAGGTGTTTATTCAGATTTTTGGTCTATTTTTAATTTTTTTATTGTTAAGTTTTAGGAGTCTTTGTATCCTGCAATTTTACTATGATCCCAGATTTAAAAAAAGTGATGTCCAGTTAAATTTTCTTGTGTAAGATAGAACATTCTGTAAAATTTCAATTATTTTAAATTTACCGAGACATGTTTTATAACCCAGCAGATGATTAAACTTGAAAAATGTCCCAAGTGCACTTGAAAATAATTTTATTTTGCAATTCTTGAGTAGGTTGTTCAGTAATAAATTTATGTTACTGAATTTTATCTTTTTTTCCATCAATTGCTGAAAAGAAGATTATTGAAGCCTCTAACAATAATTGATTATTGTACAGTAAGCTTGTGCTTACTGTACATAATGTGGATTAAACCACTGTCTTAGACAATAGAATTTAAGTTTGAGAAAATTTCCAGAATTTTTAAGTCCTTTTCTTTATACTTAAAGTACTAATCAGGGATCTGAATAGGTTTTGTTAATATTTTCCTTAATCCCTTTATTGTTTTCATTGTTTTATAACATCTTCTTCCTGAGATTAGAGGTGGAGTGGATATTTGTTTTCAGGAAAAACCACAGGGCTGAGTTGGTAAACATCTAACTAAATGGGAACATCTGAGTTTCAACTTGGGGACTGCCCTGTGCTGCCAGTCCAGGTGTGGTTCCGTGTATTTAGAGCAGAGACAATTTCATGTTTTTCACAACCTAAAATTTGATGTGGTACGTCTTCTATAGTACTGTGTAAGTTGATGGGTAAGGGTTTTGAAAGTCTTTACAGTGGTCAAGACTTAAGGGTGATCTCACCTTTGACTGGATCATAATCAGCAAAAGCAGAAAGCAAGCAGAACATAACCAGAGACATTGAAATTAAGAACAGTCTAACAATAGCCAGGGGGGAGAGGGGAGGGGACAAGGAGGAGAAGCGTTTTCAGGAATCACGGTAGAGGACACATGGACAGAACTAAGGGGGAGCAGGGAGGCTGGGGTGGGGGGTGGGGTTGCACGGGGAGGGAGGAGGGGAAGGGAGAGGATGCAAATAACTGTAATTGAACAACAATAAAGTAATTATTAAAAAAAAAGACTTAAGGGTGAGAAAAAAATCAGGATATTTTGATTCGTTTAAGGTTTCTTCTCTGGCACATTCCATATCATAACAATGAGCTAAAGTTTCCACACAAAAAAGGCATCAATATATGTGTAACCTAAGGAGGAAGACTAGTTTTGTGGCTTTGCTGAGAACAGACAGGAAAAATTACCTCATATTGGAAGTCTGGATACAATCTTCTCAGGGGTATGGGCCGCACAGGAAGGACTGTGTCCATAACCATCACTGTGTATCTGTGTCTCCTTTCATTAAATTTCTTCAATGAAAAATGTCTATAATTTATTGCATTCTTTTTTGACCTTCTCTTAGAAGGAATTCTTCCCGTAGTCAAATCTGAACAAGGATTGTGATACTTCAGAACCCAAGTCTCAAGGTACAATGGGGACCAGAAACCTGTGACAATAGTCAGGCACTGTGACAAAACCTAAAACTCTCATAATATTCTCTCTTTATATTATCCCTATATATCTTTATAGTTTTTAAATGTAGATATAGTACATATAAATTGAATAAGGAACATTTGAGTAGAACTTTATGGTTTAGAAAGTACTTTTCCCATTATTTTAATACTCATATTACCATCCTGAGAAAGATTTTGTAGGCATCTGTGATGCCTACAGTTTTCTCTGCCAAGTGCTTTTTTCCTATTTCCCTTCTTGTGGCACCAATAGCTGCCTTCTGGCTTCCTTAGGGAAATCCCTGCCTTCCTCACATGGTTCCAGTCAAATCACAGTCCTGTGCTGCCCTCTTGCTACAGAGTCTGGTCAGTCAAAACAACCACCCTCACCATCCCATTCACAGTGACCATTCAGAAATTGCATGTGATTCTAGTGGGCCCTGTAAGCGTTCTCCTTGGCACTTTCCCATAAAAATTTGATGTAGAGAAAAATGCTTTTGGGGTCATGCTACTAGAGGAATACAAATTTGGAGCTGCTTTGAAAATCCCAGTTGTCTAGAATAGGATAGAATGAGGTCAAAATGTTGAGCTGAACATAAATGAAATAAAAAGATAAGAATTACTTGCTGGGTTACAGCCATATTTGAACTGTGTTTCATGAGCAAATACTAAATTTCTTTTTCCTTAAGGTAGTTTAAGATGGGTGTCTTTGTTCCTTCAGGCCACTGTGACAAAGTACCACACACCGGTGGCTTGCAAACAGATCTATTTCTTGCAGCTCTGGCTGGAAAACTGAGATTAGGGTGCCAGCATGGCCGAATTCTGGTGACAGCCATCATCCAGGAGGCACATGGCTGATTTCTCATTGTACTGTCACATGGCAGACAGCGGGAGAAAGAAGCAAACTCTGGTGATTCTTATATGGGCACTAGTATCCTACCTGCAGCTCTGCCAAAATGACCTTGTCTCATCACAGATTACCTGCCCAGGGCCCCACCTCCTGACACCGTCACATTGGAGAGTAAGGTTTCCACACTGGAGCTTGTGGGGAGGAGCACAAACATTCAGTCCATAACGATGGATTTTTTTTCACTTGCAACCCAAAGAGTTTTCCCAATTATAGATATTTTTGCCTTATTTTGCAGATGAAAAACTGAGGTATTGTGAGGTTAAGTAGCCAATCTGTATCTGTATACAATGGGGGAGGCTTGAATAAGTCCAGTTCTCATTTCAACTCACCATCCTGTCTGCCAATTACCATGCTGCTCAAGGATAGACATCTTGTGGTTTGTTTTCTTTGAGTTGGTTTGTGTATGTGGCTGATCTTTTTCTTTCCCTGAAGACAGCTTGCTCACACCCTGGCAGTTGGGTGATATCTGTGTGGCTACCTGGCTCTGTCGTGACGCTCTGAGCTTGTCCCATGCTCCAGGTCTTCCTCTCAGGATAGGCCATCACGTCCAGGCCTGCGTCAGTTGACTGAAGATGGCTGGGATGGATTCCAGATGGCCGTTTTATTTTAGAATGGGTCAGCACTACGGCAGAGTGTTTCCAAAGACACCCTGTAGGGGACAGGTGAAGGTGGAAGAAAAGATTGTCCTATTTATTTCAACATGTGGTGGCTGCCCTACCTGTCCCTAGACAGTCCCCTGCCATCCCATGAGCCCAAAAGAAAAAAAAAAAAGGGGGAGAGGGCTTAGAAAAAAATACTTGCATACTTTTTTGAATTAGAAAAGGAAAAGGTAATGTGATTCTTTAAAGGTTAAGTAAGGTAACATTTCACAATTCAGCTTTGCTGGAGAAACTGCTGCTCCATAGTGAATTTTGAGGAAATATTTTAAGCACCAGTAACTTTATAAAAACATATTTTGACCATTATGAGATGGAAATCTTTCTAAGCTGTTTGCACACTCGCCTGCTCTGCTCTCTGACTAAGATCTCTCCCAATGTAAACCATTTCCGCAGAATCCTAGGGGGTCGTCATTGATTATTTCTGATAATCACACATGGAGTGCTTGTGCTTTTTTATAATTCAATCCTGCTTTTTATATATTCATTTTTTCTATATTTTTAAGTGCTAATTTTCTCTACCACTAACTTCTGCTTATGGCTGCTAGTATGTTGTTTGCTGTTTCTTTAAATCTACTGTCGTGTTTTATACATATTCTGCACAAGACCTGCCTCCAGCCTTCTCTTATGGAGGAGAGGATGAAGGATTCATGACAGCTTTTTGCCTCTGACCACATACACATCTCTTCCATTTCCCTCTGTGGTCTCACGGCAGACTTGGACACAGCACCACAGGGAGAGAAGGAAAGCAGAACTTGCTGGCGCATTGCTGACCACTTAAGGTTTCCAGCACTCTGCCTTATCTCATTTAAACCTCACAGCAAGGCTTAGAGCATAATTTGCCAGGCACTGTGCTAGAGGCTTCACACATGTCATCTCAGTGAGTGCTCAGAACATCCCTGTGCCCCTCACAAGAGGAAGGTCAGTGTTTAATTTGAAAATAAAACAAAGCACAGTGTGCTGGATCCTGGGATAGACTTGGCAACATGATGGAATTGCAAGGTCTGTCCTAAAAGGTTCTCTTTCACCGAGTTCAGTTTCCCACGGTCACACAGCCAGTGGCAGAACTGGGATTCGATTCCGATTATTCGGAGGTTGTGCTCTTAACCATCATCCACGTGGTCTTCATTCCTTATATACACCTTGTACTTTCTTCCTCTGCTTTGTACAGGAGTTGGCCTCAGGGCTTCATCTGCCTGACTCATCCTGGCTCTTCTTCCCGGGGGTGAGATTCTGTATATTCCACTTACCTACAGAAGAATCTCCCTTGGTTCCCAAGAATCCCCACCTGACTCCCAAATTGGGTCCTATATATGCACCTACTATATCCTTTTGACATATTGCCTAAAATAGTTTAGTTGATCAGGTTTTCCAAATTTACCTTTATATAAGTGAGTCTCCTTTATCCAGCTCACCAGCACTGCGTATGTTTGAAAATGGCTATACTATAGATCTGGCCTACAGAAAATGCATGTACGGATTTGCAGACCCCTGGCCATAACTCGATGGTCCCCTAGCTTTGGACCCACAGGTTGTGGTCACTGCCTTGGAACAGCATAATTTAATGGCAGAGAGCCAGGCTCAGCAGTCAAACAGACTTGGGTTCAAACCCAGGTCTGTAAGTTCTACGATCTTGGCCATGAATCTTGCCTATCACTGACAAAACTACCTTTTTCTAAGCTTGTTGTCACATTTAGATGAGAACAAGCATTTAAAGTGCTTAGTACCTATTATCAAGGTGGCAGTCTATTCCTGTATGGGAGTCCATGGTTTGGAGGTTAAAAGAAGGTAAAACAAAGAACTAGGCACCAGCTCCAACCACAGTGCCTTGGATCTTGGGCTGAGTGGGTAACATGATCTGGAATTACAAGTTGTGTTTCACAATAAAATAAGGACTTGTATTGTCTAGTTGGTGAAGAGAATTGCAATCAAGTTATATGATGATAGCCCACACCTCACAGAGTCCTTCCATAGGGTATTATTCTCCTCTCCCTTCCCTGTCACGGGCTATTGCTCCGAATCCAGACCTGGACTTTCAGACTTTACTCATCTCCTCCCAGAAGCCTCGGGACAGTCCTTCTCCCACTCTGGGTGCTGCCAAGCCCCACCCCTTCCCACAGACCTTCTCCTTTGACTCTCTCCCAGTTCTCCTGAGGGCTTAGGCTTCTATCACAAAATCCAGGAAGCCCTTGCAGGCTACTTCTGTCTGGGACTCTGTGCAGACCTGCACCAGGAATGGGAAGAAGATGATGCGCTCTGTGCTTGATGCGGAAGGGAACGTGGAAATGGCAGAGAGGGAAACTCCCCTTTGCATGCAGAAATGTTACTTAGCCTTTCCATTGGCCTGGCATGCATGGCTTTAGTAGAAGGTGGTGTAGAGGATCCAGGCCCCACAGGTTTTGTTCTTCCTCATGGGGAAGTCCCTGAGACTCTGCTGCAGAAACTCTAGGAATCCACCAGGCTGACTGAAAGCCACGGATATAGAGAGAAAAGGCCTCAAAGAAACAGAACATTCATTTTGAATCCTTAGAGGGTGGTCCAGTATAATAGCAACTGAATTAAGCATACTTTCTATACCGTATCCCATGTAATCTTTCTACGACCCTAATAAAGCAGGCTCTGCTCTTCCATTCTATGGATGAGAAACACACTCAAAGAGACCAAGTAACTGGCCCATAGTTATCCAGCAAGCAAATAAGTAGAGGGGCAAAGATTTGGGCTCAGGCCTGTCTGACTCTGTGCTCTGGCAATCACATCTCTTGCTATAAAAGGATCCTGAATGTATTCAGTCTAAAGAGTAGATGTAGTCTAATGGTTAGACGTGATAAAAGATTTTTTTTTTGGAAATAAACTTTTAAGAAAGTTTTTTTTTGTCTAGGTGACATTACAAATTAATTATTGGTCCTAACTTCGGTGGTGGGGTATGGCTATGGTTGTGGAGGTAATTCCCACAGAGTCCAGTCAATTTTAATCTGTTTGGATTACAGACTGTCTGACCTACAAATGAATGCCAGCATTAAAAGGGGAATGAAAAGCAGAACGCTGCAGTGTCTGTGCAAATCCATTAGCACTGCTGGGAACCGGCTGTGTCCTGTAGTCGGTGAGTCACAAGTGTCATTTGTGTGTGTTTCACATTCATTCATGCTTCACGGATAAAGTAGATAAGTTCCCCATCCATTTAAAGTATTGGGGTGGAAACTATTTGATTAGAATGTCTGTTCTGCCTTAAGCTCTGAGTGCGGCCACTAGCTCCACCCACGCTCATCAGGTGAGTCACTTTTGTCAAGCGTCCCCCTTCCCGGTTCCTTCTCTCAATTCTCTTTTTTCTGGTTTCCAGTGTCCTAGGTTTCCTCCAACCTGTATTGGTTTCTTTTGATGCTATAACAAGTTACCATAAACATAGTGGCTTAAAACAACACAACCTTATTATCTTGTAATTCTAGAGTTCAGAAATCCAAAATGAGTTTTATGGGGATAAAATCAAACTAAGGGCAGAGCTGGTTCCTTCTGGGTACTCTCTGGGCAACTGTGTCCTTGCCTTTCCCAGCTCCCGGAAGCTGCCTTTGTTCCTCGGTTCCTTGCGCTTTTTTCCTCAGCTTCAATACTTGGCCCTCTCTGTCTGACCTTCCCACCTCCTTTTTCTGTTTTTTTAAGGAGCCTTATGATTACATTGGATCCACCTAGGTAATCTCCCTGTCTCAGGGTCTTTCACTGCAAAGCCCCTTGTACCATGTAAGGTAACCTTCACAGGTGCTAGGGATTAGGATGCATCTTCATAGCTTTGGAAGGCATTGTTCAGTTTACTGTACCTTCCTCTTTGAAGAGCTTCTCAAAGAAAAGAAAGCTTCTGAGGTTTCATGAGAAACCTCTTTTCAGTCGCAAAGAGATGTGACTCCAGTCTTGAATTTGGCCTTGTGTTCATTGTCAGACCACGAATCTTAATTTACTTCTCAGATAGAATTGTATAATAGAGGCTATAAAATTGCATAACTTGACAAATTATTTATATTAAAATATAAATGACTCGAAGCAATTTTGCTGTGGATTAATCTTTCCTTTAAAAGATTGACTTTATTCTGAAAATTTGATAAGCAAAGAAACGTATTCAGACCTATTGGAATTACACCATACAGGCAAATAAGTTCTTTCTTTAATATTAAGGTCTGTTCAACTTGAGGCCAACGTTTTTCAAACTATGGTCCATGAATCTCTGAAGTTGAATTATCTGGGACACTAATTTATTAAAAATGGATATTTATGGGCCCCAATTCAGTATGTTATAAGGGCTGATGGCATATAATAAGTGACTCAGAGTGAATCATATGAAAAGTATATTACTATCTGAATATTTTACATATTCAAAAAGGAAACTTGAATTAAAGAAGATGGCAAAACCCAATAAAGTTAACTGATTTTTAAATGTTAGCAAACTGGACCCAGGAATACATTAAAAAATACTATACACTGTGATTAGGTGGGATTTATTCTGAGGATGCGCAGATGGTACAATGTCCATAAATCAACAAATGTCATATACCAAATAAACAAAAAAATAAAAATAAAATCACATGATCCTATGAATAGATACAGAAAAAAACATTTGATAAAATTCATCACTGATTTATAACAAAAACTCTCAGAAAGTAGGGATAGAGGGAACATACCTCAACATAATAAAGGCCATATATGACACATTAGGGCCAATATCATACTCAATGGATACAAACTGCAAACATTTCCTTTAATATCAGGAGCAAGACAAGGATGTCCACTTTCACCTCTCTTATTCAACGTAGTCCTAGAAGTCCTGGCCACAACAATCAGACAAGAAGAAATAAAAGATATCCAAATTAGAAAGGAAGAAGTAAAACTGTCATTATTTGTAGATGACGTGATACTGTATATAGAAAGGCCTAAAGATTGTACTAAAAAAACTCTAGAACTGATACATGAATTCAGTAAAATAGAGGACACAAAATAGATATCCAAAATCCGTTGCACTTTTACACAAATAAGAAATGATTACAAAGGGAAACTAAGAAAACAATTCCATTAATAATTGTTTCAAAAAGAATAAAATACTTAGGTATAAATTTAACCAAGGATGTAAAAGCCCTGTACCTGGAAAATTATAAGACACTAAAGAAATAAATTGAAGAAGATACAAATAAATAAAAGCATACACTGTGTTCATGCATAGGAGGAATTAACATCATTAAAATGTCCATACTACCGAAAGCCATCTGTAGAGTCAATGCAATTTCTATCCAGATACCAGTGGTGCTTTTCACAGAACTAGAAGAAATATTCCAAAAATGTATATAGAACTGAAAAAGACCCAGAATAGCCTCAGCAATCTTGGAGTCATACTACCTGATATCAAATTATACTACAAGGCCATAGTAATCAAAGCAGCATGGTTCTGGTATAAAAATAGACACATAGATCAATGAAACACAATAGAGAATCCAGAAATAAACCCACACATTTATACTCAGTAATTTTGATGAAGTAGGCAAAAATGTATGATGGGGTAAAGATGGTCTATTCAATAAATGGTGTTGGGAATATTGGACAGATACATGCAAAAAAAAAAGAAAAAGAAATTAGACCACTGTCTTACACCATACACAAGAATAAACTCAAAATGGATTAAATATTTAAATGTTAAACTTGAAATCATAAAAATCTCAGAAGAAAACATAGGCAGGAAAATCGTAGACATTTATCGTAGCAACAGTTTTTCTGATATATCTCCTCAGGTAAGGGAAACAAAAGAAAAAATAAACAGGACTACATCAAACTAAAATTGTTTTGCACAGCAAAGGAAATCATCAGCAAAATGAAAAGATGACCCATTGAGTGGGAGAACATATTTGCTGGTTCACCTGATAATGGGTTAATACCCCAAATTTATAAAGAACTTAAAAACTCAACACCAAAAAAACCCCATATAAACCAATTTAAAAAATGGGCAAAGGATCTGAATAGACACTTCTCCAAAGAGGACATAGAGATGGCCAATAGACATATGGAAAGATGCTTAATGTCACTAATCATCAGACAAATGCAAATTACAAGCACAATGAGATATCACCTCACACCTGTCAGAATGGCTATCAGCAATAAATCAACAAACAAGTGTTGGCAAGGATGTGGAGAAAAGAGAATGGTTGTGCACCACTGGTGGGAATGCAGATTGGTGCCACCAGTGTAGAAAGCAATACAGAGTTACCTCAAAAAAATTAAAAACGGAACTTCCTTGTGACCCAGTGATTCCACTTCTGGGAATTTATTTGAAGAAATCTGAAACACTAATATGAAAGAATATAAACACCGCTTTGTTCATTGCAGTATTATTTACAATAGCCAAGATTTGGAAGCAACCCAAGTGTCCATTGGTAGGTGAGTGATAAAACAATTATGGGACATTTACACAATGGAATACTACTTGGCCGTAAAAAGAAAGGAAAATTTTACCCTTTGGTACAGCATGGATGGATGTGGAGAACATTATGCTTAGTGAAATAAGCCAGTCAGAGAAAGACAAATAACATGATTCCAACATGATTTCACTCATGTGGAATTTAATGAACAAAATGAATTAACAGCAAATTACTGACAGACTCAGAGAGCTGGCTGACAGCTCTCAGTGAGGGAGGTGAAAGGATTGAACAAAAAGAGGAAAAAAGAAAAAAATCTTGGGCAGGGACAACAGGGGCGATTGCCAGCCCGGGGTCGGGGGTGCAGGGGTGGTGGTGGAAGGAAGTGGAATAGGAGTGTCAGTGGTGATGGATGGAGACTTGACTTGGGGTGGTGCACACACAACACAGTGTACAGATGATGTGTTGTAGAACTGTGCGCCCAATACCTGTATCATTTTGTTAGCCAGTATCATACCAGTGAATTCAATAAAATGGAAAAATAAATAAATACATATCAGCTTTAGAACAACAAATAAAGGAAAACAGTCCAAATAACTTTTATATGTGGTTCTCTGACTTTATCCCTTGTGAGATATATTCTAAGAGCAAAATTATTTCCAATGATATGTTTATTTTGTAAGTTTGTTGGAAGTGGTATGGGTGTGGTATTGTTGAATTTTGTGTATTTAAGATTACTCAAAGAAATAAATACAATATTTTTGGAAACCAGTATTCTCTCTGTGGAGGAGGAAAAATAAAATATGGAATGAGCAATGAGATGGAGAAGTCTCTCCTTGGATAGATCAGTGTGTTTGTACATTGCATGTGTGTGTCTGTTCATTGCATGTGTGTGTTCATTGCATGTGTGTGTTTGTACATTGCATGTGTGTGTTTGTTCATTGCATGTGCTCCTAAAGGATCTAGAAGCAATGAGCCCATGGTGGTATTGAGATACCCAGAGCCCACACTTTGGTTTCTAAATGGAACTCTTTGCAGAAATATGAATTTGGGGTCTGAGGGAAGTGTAAAACTAAGCCTAAAATATGTTGTTATACCCGAGAGTAAGAAGTGCCCCAAACTCATATGAAAATGTCAAAAGGTTCATAAAAGCACTTCCATCGGCCATATTTGGAAAATTTAAATATTGAAAGAATAGTTTTAATTATAAATATTAAAAACAATATATATGTATAAATATCTCAAACTTGTAGATATTTTTCAAAATATGTTTATTGTATATACAGGCACATGTATCTTATATTAAGTGCTTCAATAATTATCTTTCACTACTAATATTGCTATCACATTTTACATGATTGTATATTAAAAATGAGTATACCTACAAATTCTGTAATGAATATTTATGTGTAAGATTGTGGTTGTAATTTGGCAGCTTGTGTAATTTATACTGGAATCTATTTTGTAAACTTTGTGAATAGCCACAGAATTTTAGAATTAGGGACGATTTTAGGGAATATTTGGTTTAATATTCATTCACTGCACAAAGAGTGTTACAAGACTTACATGACAGAATTACAATAGTAAGGCCTGGTACTGCTTGGATACTGCGCATCTCTAGGGGGCGCCATTCACAAAGCGGTTTAGGCAACAGCACCACCTGTGGTTCACACAGCGCAAAATGGGACGTAATGGTTTGCAACACCCTGGTTCCTGGAGGTAAAGCAGTGGAAAAGACAGAACAGCCTCAAACCTCTGAAACTTCTCAGTTTAGGGAAGAAAATACACATACAAATAGGCAAATATACACATAAAAAAGTGACACGGCAGGTTTCTAGGCGGGGCACCTCCCACAGAGGTGGTGTTGAGGGGATATTTCCCCAGAAAATGTTATGTCTATGCTGCCATCTGAATCAAAAAGACAGGCTAGGAAAAGCGAAGGAAGGGGAGAGAGATGGAGCAAGAACGTTCAGGCTCCCGCAGATGGAGAGAGAAGACGGTGCTCAGGGAGTGGAAACAGTCCCGCTGCAGGAACGAAGGCAAGCTCGGAAAAGCCACCAGCTGCCGAGTGTCACCTACTCTATCTTCTCCTCTGATTCACTATCGAGCATATTAAATTACAACAGATTTTATTCATCACAAGTACAATTATATACCGTTGGCAATGTTCTGTCAGTGATTATGCTAAGTGTAATCTCAGATAAATCCTCACCCTGGACGAGAGCTCGTACGTTCCAGAGAGCGGCGGCTGTGTCCTGCTCCTCTTTGCACACCACAAAACCCATCTATTGTTTGCTGGCAGTTCGTCTCTACAGATGTGCTGGCTGCTGAGTTTTGAGGTCACCATCAGTAAAAATAACTGAAATATAAATAATTATTACAGAAAGATGTTTGATCTGGATATGAGGTATCTGCATACTCAACACCTAAAAGCCCAAAGAAGCTAAAAGCAAAAGTGCATCAGCTTCTCCCACAGCCTTCTATTTGCTAGTCCCTTGGCTTTTGTTATGCTTCCTGTTAGCAGTCATTGTAAATCAAGTCACCTGTATGTCAAACAAAATTGAATTGATAAAATGATATGAGTCAATCTTAAGAGAGCCTTAAAAAATCAAGACATATTATGTTTCTATTTTTAGCAATGTTTATGTAATACTCCTATCCTCTGATCAGATTATTTTATAATTTTATTTTAAGTAATCAAATATATTTCACATTATTTTTGCTATCAAAATACCGGGGTAATTTGTTGCTAACGGTTTACCATATTTGCCCTCTCTTTCTTTTTATTTGGTTCAGAAAATTTATAGGAATTGAAATTAGTCCTGAAGGAAGTTCACGAGTGTCTTAGTCCTCAGTCCCTCAACGGAGTTAGTTATAATTACAGAACTTGTAATTTTCATTTGTTATCATGTTTTCTTATGTTTTTTCTAAGGTATTTTATATTATTTTTATCATTCAGATATGATCATTCATCTATTATTTTTCTAAAGTTCTTATGGTTATAGTATTGTTATTCAAACTGATCATTATGCTGAAATATATTATTAGTTCTAATTACCCCCCCCAATTCACTATAAAAAATTTCAAAACCTACTGAAAAGTTGAAAGCACTTTTAGCGACCACCCATGAACTCAACATCCAATTTCTACTGCCAATAGTTTCCACCTGCTGATCCTTTGTAGTGGGTTTTTGGGTGGAGGTGGAAGAGGATATAGGGGGGATAAATGGTAAAGGGACAACACAATAAAAAAATAAACTATTAAAATAAAAAATCTTCATTCTCTTAAATTTTCTAGATAAACAATTGTGAAAATATATTTTTTTTACTAGATATCAATATTATACCTCTTGTTTCTTGACTTAATTCAAGAAATGATTTTTAAATACTGGCCATGGTATTCCCATGAATAAGAAAAACATGTCCAATTGTTGTGCAGCATAACACTGGTGACGATTTGCTTAGATGCTCTTCTCCATGTTAAGAAAGTGTTATTCATATTATAACAAGACTTCTTTATTAGAGGTAGATGTTGAATTTCTTCAAATAACTTTGAGCATTTATTGAAACTCATGGCTTTTCTCTTGATTTTTTGGATTTACTTATTCATTTATTGGTTAGCTTATTAAATTATGAAATATTTATTGAAATTCAATTTTGTTCCAGACCTTGGTACTAAATTTATAGTGATAAAAACTCCAAGGTCCTGGTTTCTGCCTTCTTGGGGAATATAGTCCAGTAGAGTTTGTTTGATAAGTTGTGGTAATAGATGTCCTACTATTCAAGCATTAATTGAATAAAAACTACTCAGTCTTAGTATTTTATTCTTTCAGTATATGGATGAATTAGAATTTTTAATATTTTATTGAGAATCTTTACATTTTTAATTCACAAATAAGATTTATCAGTCACTTTTGTTTTGATTTGTTTTTGTTAGGCTGAGTTTGCCAAATTCTCACACACTGGTTATACACTGGGTTGGCCAAAAGTTTGTTTTTTTTTTCCGTTAAATAAAAGACACATTTTTCATTTCCACCAATTACTTTATTGATTTGGATATTTAGAGTATGTAGGCTATATCTCCTACGTGGTATAAAGTTGATTGTTTTCAATTAGTGTCTCTATTTGATTCCTATCAACTTCAACTGATCTACCTAACCATGCATGGAGCATTATCCAGCAAGAAATCTCCAGCATGAAACTTCACAAACCACTTTTGATACATTTGATCAGTCTCAGCATGTTCTCCATCCACTGCACGAATCTTTTTTATTTTTTGCATTTTAGTGGCATTATCTTCCTTGAAAGAATAAAGCATAATATGCCAAAAATGTTGTCTGTTTTCTTCCATCTTCAATATTAAAATGACTACATAAAAATTCACCAATTTTGATATTTTTTAATGCATGCTGATATGACAGCGGTCACAAAACAATCTAACAAAATTGTTTGAATGAAGTTAAAGACAGCTAAGCTCTACTACAGCCATCGTACAGAATAAAATGAAATAAGCTTTTTTGTCAGCACAATAATTTGCTACCTTTTTCCCTTACCTGGAAATTTGCATGGCCATAGCATTAGTTTTTCCGTGAATTAGCTTTTCCTTGAAGATTGGGAAGAATATGTGAGACAAACTTCTAGGTTAATTATTTTTAATTCAAAATTATTTGTTTTCCAACAAATTCATCAATTTCACTTTAATTTTCCTGTTTCTTCTCATTGAATAGCACAGAAGTATCTTTATTTTTTTAAGTCTCCATTAGTGGTTCTGTCTCCTTTTTCATTTTAATTTGTAACATTTGTAAAATTGAGTCTCGTTTTCCTTCTATACTAGAGAAATACTATATCCTTACAGAACTGGTGATGCTTTAAATAACTTGCTAAAAGTATATATAATATGGTTCTTTTGTTTAAATAAAAAGGATATAAATTATTTCTGAAATTATGTATGTAAATCTGGTAACAGTGGCTAATTTTGTAGAGGGAGTCGAACTAAGAAGAGTCCTTTTAACTTTATACCTTTCTGTACTGCTTTAGTTTTCTTAGTATGTGCATTCACTTCTATTCTATAGAAAGTAAGCAAGAGTTCTCTGAATAGCAAGATGGTTGTTCATGGTCATGGCCAGCAGTACTCTCTTTATATTTTTCTGTATTTTACTATAATTTTATTTGAAATTTTAGCTATGTTATTTCAAAGAATTATTCTGTTAATTTCTCTTTAAATCCAAAAGGGTAAAAATAATCAGTTAGAGTAGTGTGTAGAAGTAGCCCCTAGATTCAGGAGTGTATACTTCTGTATCTACTTTGTGATAATATCAGTCCTTGTGGGTCAAAGCAAAGGGCAAATTAGAATTACAGTTGCCGAATGATTCTTCTCCCAAGTGAACATGCCCTTTGCAGTCATAAGGAATCATTCCATCCCCTCTGTGTCTCTTTCTCCTAGCAATGTAGAAATGAACACTCAGGGACTGGGAGTTCAGAACTCAAGGTCAAGTACAGACTTTATTTTCAGAATGAGCCAAGTAACTTTTTTTAATTGAATGAAGATTTTTTTTAGAACAGAGGAAAAATGGAGTCTGAGGACAGCAACTATATTTACTTTATAATGAATTATAAGCAAGTAATAAAAGGTCAAGGCACCATTTCCTTCTCAGTTCCCACAGTGTTAGGGGCAAAATGTCCAAATGTCTGGGAGCAGTGTGATGCAACTTTTCATCTTAAGAATTGCTTCTGGATTAGTTTGCTCTGTATGCTATACTCGTCCTTTTAAAATTCAATTATATATTTGACAAGAGCAACATATGAATGTAGCGGCAATATAGCTCATTAGTAAGTACAGGATGACAGAGTGGTAGCTTTTCTTTTTTTAAGAGTTGTTTATGTACCTTAGTGTGTATAAAAATAACCTAGGTTGTTATTAAAACAGATTTCTGGGCCTTGTTTTCCCTGAATTTCTGATTCAGCAGGTCTGGCAGGGGCCTTACAGTTTCCTCAGTGATGTTGATGCCGGTGGTGTGGGGGCTGCACCTGGAACACTAGAGGTTGAGGGCTTTTCTGGGGTCAGCGGGTAGGTCAGCTGGGCCTTGATTAATGGATTATGGTCTGGCCCGCATTTCTCTGGTATGTGATTATAAGCCATTGATGAAACCCAAACCAGTGATTCTTAACCAGTGACAATAATGATAAGAATCGCCTGGGGAGTTGTTGAGCTCTAGGCTCCTAGGGCTTCACTCCACAGGGCTGGGAGGAGCCCAAGCACTTGAACTTTTTAATAAGCATCATCTATGATTTTGATGCAATGGTCCAAACACCACGGTATGGTTAAAACGGGCACTGTTGTCATTTGTAGGGCTTGCTATTTCTTAACATCTTGCTCCGAACATTATTAACTCCTAATGTCAGAAGCATATAGTCAGAGGTTGATGCTGATATATAACGAGTATCAATTTTATGAAGAAAAAGCAGATTTGAAGAGCATGAAACTCTCTGCCATCCTCACTTGGTAAAGCCTAGCTTATTTCCTACATCCCTGTTCTAAAACATCACTGTAACATGGTAGCCGTGCCAGAATTAAAACCATGGTGTCTTAGAAGGCATCAAATTTATATGACTAGCCTTGCAAGCCTAATTAGTATAGAGAAACCATAACCTGGAAGGTGTGGGCAGATAGTGGAAACAAGAGTAAAAGAAAAATAAACAACCATTTATGTAAATATGTACACATAGATGTAGAAAATCACTATAAAGATCAAAAATAGAATTCATTTCCTAGGGCCACAAGTCCAAGGTTGAGACATTCTTTTATTAAGTGAATGTTTCAAAAGTTTGAGTTGAAAATAATTAATTATTTAACTTCCTTCAAGTCAATGATACGTTTAAAACCTTGGTATCTTAGGCCCTTACTTTAGAACATCAGTGATATGGCCATCTAGATTCAACTTAGAGCTGTGTAGGCCTACACAGAATCACCAGTGGTAAAACAACAATACCAAAGTGAATGGGTCCCATTTTTGTGAAGAATCAGTCATCATTACGCTTACTGGTGCAATTGTCCAGCACGGGAGTGGCCTTCTGTTTGAGCCGCTCAGTATGAGCTGTTTCGTTTGTGCAGTAACTTGCCGTATCCTCTGGGGCAAGGTGGTGATGATGGAAAGGTTGGATATTCCAGGTCTTTTGCCTTTCCACAGAAATTCTAGAATCAGCTTGTTGATCTACAAAATAGCTTGCTGTGGTATTGATCGCTTTCTCTTGATTCTATTGATCTGTTTTGGAGAGATTAACATCTTAATAATATTGAGTCTTCCAACATGAACATGGACTAGTTCTCCACTTATTTAGATAGTTTTTGACTTCTTTTATCAATGTTTCATGTTTTCTGCACATGGATCTTGTACATACTTTGTTAACCCCCAAATGTCTCAGGAGTTAAATGGAAATGGACTAGGAATCGATCTCATCTATATTTCTTTTACCTACTTTTGAAAGACACATCTAGTTGGTCCGACGGTTGTGGGTTATTGTTAAGCTGAAAGACACATCTGTGCTAAAAATATTTATGTTTTATTTCTATTATTTAAAAATACTATGTGTACATACATAATGAATAATGGGAAGCAGCACTCAGTCTCAGGGATTTAACTGAGACTGGGAGCAACTGCTGACTGGACAGTGAGTGCCCACAGTGATTGACAGTGGCCATTCGTCTCAAGATAAGGGAGGCCCAAGGATGTGAAATTTGGTCTTTTTTATTCCATGAAGAATTAAAAATCTCTATTTTTCATGTGAGATATTCCTATTTTTAAATGTTGACAATTCTCCCTGGCTGGTGAGGCTCAGTGGATGGAGTGCTGGCCTGTGGACCAAAAGGTTGCTGGTTTGATTCCCAGTCAGGGCCAGGTCCCCACTGGGGGCGAGGGAGAGGCAGCTGATTGATGTTTCTCTTGTGCATCAATGTTTCTCTCCCTCTATTCCTCTTTTCCTCTCTCTCTAAAAATAAATAAAATATTTTAAAAAGTAAAATATATGTTGATAATTAGTTAAAACAGACAAACACTGTGAGTTGAATACAGGTGACAAACAGTAAATTTGGTGACTGTATGAGTTCCATAGGCCACCAGTTTGTAATCTTCTACTATTTATTAAATAGGGAAATTGAGACCCAGATTGGGTAGGATAAGTGATTTGCTGGAGGTTACACAGATAATTAAAATCAGGTATATTTCTGATTTCCAGATCATAGGGTTTTTTAAGAAAAATTATCCTAGGCTTTTACATAGTTTATTGTACTGTCTTCTGTGTAGTGGGAAAAAGTTTAAACTTTAAAATCACCAGGTAAAATGTAATTTTAATAACTAGTGAATTAGGCATTTATTGCTTCATAACATATTACCACCAATTTAATAGTTTAAAATATATACATTTGTTACCTCACTTTCTGTGAGTCAGACATCGTGGCACAGGTCAGCTCTGAGGACCTCTCACGGGTCTTAGGAAGGCGTTGACCAGGGATGGTGTCCCCTCTGGTGCTTGACAGGGAAGGATGTGCTTCAGAGCTGTGGTGGTTGTTGGCAGGATTCAGGTCCTTGTGAGTCGTTGGAAAGATGGCCTCGGGTCCTTGCTGACTTTTGGCTGAAGTCTTCCCTGAGATCTTTGCCATGTAGACTACTTCATAGGGCAGCTTACTTAATACCAACAGTGGATGAAGCCATGGAGAAAGTCTTTGAGCAAGAAGGACATTACAATATTAAGTAACATAACTGAGGAAGTGACTTCTCATTGACTTTCCTTTATTTTCTCATTTAGAAGCAAATCCCAGGTCCTGCCAACACTTAGGGAGAGGGGGTTACGCAAGAACATGGAGTATCAGAAAGTGGGAATAATTGGGGTCATCTTAGAGTCTGTCTGTCATAACTAGTGTTGGGGTAATCACATCCCTTTTCCAGAGAAGCACAGCTTTTCTTAGCCATAATGCCCTAGAGCGTAATGAGAGCCGAATGTGATTAAGTGAACAAAATGGGGCGGGGCATTCGGGAAGGAATCAGGTTTTGTGATTAGACTTATCCACTCAGGTGGAGCAGAGACTCTCAGGAGGAAAAGTTTGAAAAAATAGAGAAACAACTGATAACAGTTCAATTAAAGTTCAAAGGGGTCCAAAAGTGGGCATCCTTAGTGTCCCGGTAGTGACAGAACACAGGGATGGAGAATCCAGGGGAACAAAGCAGATGTTCCCTATTGAGGGATCTGCCAGCTGCATGTCCCTGTCACGGTATAAGGATTTCTAGCGGGACTGCGGTCCCTGGACTTGCAAGAATGTGAGGAAGGAGCCAGTGCTGGACAGGATGTCAAAATAAAGGCACAGGTCTAAGAAATAACTGTGCACAAATTTTTAGAATTGCAGCAAATATTTCAGGAGAGGGCTTCGGATGAGAAACCTAGATGTCACACCTAAATTGCAAGGTCAAGACCAGTTCAGGTAAATCCCAGAGCACTTAAGATTCTGAACTTAAAATTCTCTTGTGCTTGGACAGTCTAGGGGATGTAGTGAAATTAAACCCACAGCTGTGAGAAGAGGGAGCCCTAGAACAGAAAGTCTTGCAGGATCTCTTGACAGGTGATACCTCCAAAGCCTCGGGGACCTCGGCAACATCAATAGCCTTTCTTTCATCTTTCTGTTTTGTTTTTTTTTTCTTTGACACACGGTCTCCAGGGCCTACAAATATTTCCCTCCAGCTCCCAAAGGCATTTCTATTGTAAGCCTTTTTCAAATAGTGGAATAAAAGGCTTTGTATCTTAGTCTTTCAATTTCAAATATTCTAGGGGAGGTAGAAGAGTTACATAGGAAAGTGGTCCTGAATCCATGTCATTCTGAACCTATAGGTAGCTACTTATCCTTCAAGAAAAGGTCATTTGTCTCTTTACTCATGGAATGATTATTTATGGAGCACCTATTGGTGCTATGAACTGCGTTAGTTCTAGTATAAAACTGTTAGAAAAACGTACATTATTCTTGCCCTCAAGATTGTTTAGTCTAGTGACATGTCAGACTTATCATAGATTCGCCCGAACATGGTAAAGTTGGGACTCTGCAGGGTGTAGTAAGGGAGAACGTGGAGTCTTAGTCACGGGTCATCAGAGAGGAACAGGCTTGGTCCTGGGGACCATTTTACACCAGGTTAAGGATTTTGTTTTATTGTTTCTATAACATTATCAGGGTGGCTTAGTCTTTTTTTTTTTTCTTTTTTCTTTTTTAGTTTTAAGAAATCAGTTCACCTACACAGTCAAGACTGGATTGAAGAGAGGCAAGAGCAAGTTCAGGGCAATCAGTGGGACGGCTATTACAGAAAAAGATAGTGTGGCCTGCTGAGGGTGGTGCTACAGAAGTCAGCAGATAAGTGTTAAAGATACTCTAGGGGATGCAGATCAGGAGGCCTCACTGAGACAGCACTTTCTGTCTTGGACAACTGAATGGGTGGCAGTTCCAGCTGCTGAGACAGACATCACTGGAAGAGGCCCATGTATTTTAGGGGAGGAAAATCCAAGAGCAGATTATGAATTAAGATTTAGATTTGTGGATGCCAAGAGGCATCTGCAGTGTCCAAAAGAAAATTTCAGGTGGGTAGTTGGTAGATGGCCTAGAACTTAGAGTAAAAGTTTGGGCTTTATGCAATTGTGATAATATTTGGCAGTTCCTTGGCATAGATGATGTGACCCAGAGAAGGAAATAGAAGGAGAAATAAATGGACCAGAATGTCATAATTACTCAATAAAGGTGCCTGGGTCACATGGGCTTTAGCAAAACACTCTGATCTAATTTGACTTTTTTTACCAATTACTTAGGGCAACTTTGGGCCTGAGGATACACTAGTAAATATATAAGCTGAATAAAGCAGTTAATCTCACAGGGCTGTAAATTTAAAGAGCATTTTTTATATTACAAACCTAATTAAAATTTGAAAATGTAAGTAAGTATGTGGGTGGAAAAACAGGAAGTATGTGTATTAAATTGTGTTTTATTTTCCAGGTGAATTAAAATAACTTCTGAAAAGATGGATAATACCAGCTTTGCACGTGGAAGTGAGGGCATATTGCTCCATAGCACACGTGTCCGTGTGTGGTGACGGCATCTCTCGCCTTCCTCTTGGTTTAGAGAAACTAATTCCTTTGATTGGGTAAACTGTTATACCTGGAAACTTGAAAGGTAGAAATTAATTAAATCAGTTAGCCAAAGTCTAAATTGCTTTGTGTTTTGACGTCAAATGCTGAGATGGGAATGCCCTTGTCCAAGATGAAGAAGGAATCAGGATTCCAAGAGCACATAGGAATCTTATGAAACCATTGAAGACAGTTCTTCTGTGCAAATTTTGTAAAACTTGAAGAAAGTTTTGCTTCTTCTTTTTTAAAGATCTCTAAATAGGATCATTTTATTATCCTCATTTGGGAAACTTTCAATATTTAATTAATCTTTTTATTAATCAATAATTAATCTTTTTCATGTCTAGTCAAATTTCTTACTATAAGGCATTTTTAAAAATTTAATGCAATATTTTATTTATATATTTTGATAGCATTATTTCATATTAGTTTTAGGTGTGCAGTATAGCAGTCAACTGTATAATTTACAAAGCGATGACCCCTATATTTCCAGTACCCAACTGGCACCATGCATAGTTGTTACAATATTATTGACTATATTCCCTAGACTGTACTTCACATCCCCGTGACTTGTTTGTAATCACCAACCTGTACTTCTCAATCCCTTCAGTTTTCCAACCCCACACCCCAGACACCCTCCGATCTGGCAATTCGCAGTCTGTTCTCTGTAGCTACAAGTCCATTTCAGTTTTGCTTGTTTATTTTGTCCTTTAGAGTCCATATTTCTTCTTATTCAGAATGACTGGCAGCTACCTGGAATCTTCTGTATAATAATTCTTCATATAAGTGAGGAGATTAAGGAAGTCAGATCTTTTTTTTTTAAAGATTTTATTTATTTATTTTTTAGAGAGAAAGGAAGGAAGGGAGAAGGAGAGGAAGAGAAACATGGATGTGTGAGAGGTACATCCATCAGTTGCCTTTTGCGTGCCCCTAAACGGGGACCTGCAACCCAGGCATGTGCCCTGATTGGGAACTGAACTGGTGACCTTTCAGCTGGCACTCAATCCACTGAGCCATGCCAGCCAGGGCAAGAACTCAGATCTTATTGTCATCATCCCAGTTAAATAAAGAAGAAATGTATAATTACAGACTTCATATGGAGAAGGAAAAATAAAAAATATCGTAGACAGCCAGTTAGTGACAATCCACAAAGGGAAACAAGTCCCGCCAACCAAGCCTTTTCTCTAAAGTCCCTTTTCCATACTTTTAATATATATATTTTTTTCTTCTGCTTTCTCCATAATTATTTAGAGTAGAAGTAAATATGTAGAAAGATGGTTCTGTGTGTGAAAAGTTAAATCGATGCAGACCCTTCATGTTGTCTTGGACTACATGGGTGGAATTTATTTGCTAGTTTAACAGATGCTTTTGCAGTCTCTTGTTTGTGCCAGGCACTGTTAAAAGTTCTCGGGTTACAGTTGAGAAAGTACAATGCACAATTGAAAGATGCCTCCCCTCGTGGACCATGAATAAAACAAAATGATTGAATGGGTGGCTCTGGGTATTGAAAACTAGACTACTTCTTGCTAATCTAGTCTAGTTGTCTTCAGATAGCACATCACTGCTGGTTTTATAGTCAGTCACTAAAACAACATCCATTGAGTGCCCACTTGTGCCAGGAATTGGGCTTTGATGGAGTTTGTAATCCAGCCAGGAGGAGGAGGTCAAAACACAGGTCATCACATGACGACCTGAGGCAATCACAAGATGTTGCAACATAACACAGGATAACAGCTGAATAAGTGGCTAGGATTCTGAGGAGATGTTTTGCAAAATTATGCCATAAAGTAATTTTTCCCTTCACAATGTTAGTGGGACATACATAATGTAGAATAGTTTAAGGCATTCCTATCAACTAACGGAGTCTCTGTGGCAGCATTGTGTGGAGAAGTTCTAATTCTCCTTCCTCATTCTGGGAGTCTCTTGGCTCCAAAGCAATTTAGTAACCTGTCAGGCTTGTGGTAAATTCACTAAGCGTAGTGATTATTCCATATGGTTATGTTTATTAAATATATGCTTCTGAGTAGCAAAATATGGACAATAATTTAGATGTTTCAGGAAACTTTTAAACTTTTCTAATTTATGCAAATGTCCTTTTTGTTTGCTAACTTGCCTTTTAAACATCATATTAAATACTAACCATTTGTCATCTGCAGAATGTTTTCACTATCCTCAGCCATGGCTGGTATTGTGCAACTTGTAGAGACAACAAAGGAACGTTCTCTGCTGTGGGTGAGCTATTAGAACCCTGTGCGGAGGCACCCGACTGTGGAGGGCTGATGAAAAAGCCCTTGTGAAAATGCCAGCCGTCACTTAGATAACCTGCACCACCCTTTATGGAAGATGAAGCCAGTGCCAATGTTGCTACGGAAATGTCAGATTCTCTTTGTAACAGATGTTGTTACCCAGACTTCCAGAGTGTTGCCCGCTTGTTGGAATCATGGTAGGCTATCTGTCACCTAAGAGACTACCATTCTGGGTGATTGGGGAAATACTGGCATGTTGCAGAGGGAAAAAACACCATGATTTTTAAAGAGGGAATTAAGAGGTTGGAGTAGACCAACTTTGGGTTGTCACCCAGCTGAATAACCTGCTTTTTCTTTTGGTGTTTGATTCCATATTTATGAGGAATGGGCCTACCAACTTTGTGCTATATAAGCCCTACACCCTTGGCAATAGCTGCTTGGTCCAGTGATAGATACATATGTGTTTGCTGGAGTCTTTTGGAATTGGGATGGAAAGACACCTGCCTTAGTTTTTACAGGAGAGTTCAGAACACAACTAAGCACAGTGGAAAAGGTCGCTTAGCAGTAACCAGAAAGCAGCAGACCTAGGACCCAACTGGAGGCGTTTGTAGGAGAAGGGGACTGTAACAACAGAACCTGGGAGCTGCGGGGGTGCCACATTTCGACCTGGTACAGGAGTGGAGGATGCAGATCTGTAGAGATCGTGAGGAATGAAGCAGAAGGTAGAGAATAGAAGAGGTAAGAGATGAAGGAGAATCTGAACGGTTCCAGTTCCTTCCAGGTGGAGTGTCTGTGAAATGCTTACCCAGGAGCCCAGAGGGGCGGTCAATCTCCCTCAAGTCACAAAGTGAGAGTGGGAGAGAGGTGAATCCCCACAGGAAAACCACAAGGTCATTGTCAGGGGAAAGGAGGATAGAAACCAGGAAAACAAAATGATGGATGACCTCTGTGGTCAAAGTGGCAAAGGGAGAATGATTCAACAATTAAGCGTTTTGAATGCTTGATGAAGTGACCCACAAATTATATGAGGAATCACTGTAGAATTTGGATTTCTAAAAAGAATTTTTAAACATAAATGTAAAGTAAATCATTATTTTCCTTTATCTCTATTAGTATTGATTTTGTGATCACTTAACCAGGATTAGGTTGATATTTGGCTCATATAGTATATGACAAAAAGTTTCACTAGGAAATTAATTGTCAGAGAGAGTTGCTATTTACTCACTTAGGCAAATACTTTAGGAGGCAGTTTTGCAATACCCATACTTCATGCAGACATTGCTAATGATTATAAATATGTTTTTCAGGCCCACTTTGAAAATTAAAACAGTGTTGAGTAATTCAAATATAGAGATGATATTTCTCCTGGTGATATTAGTCATTCAAATTTGGTAAACTTCTACTTGACTTCATCCATTTTTTTATTCTCTGGCAAGTTGTAGAAGACTGGTCCTGAACAGCTGTCAATTAATTTTTGCTGCTTAAAAAATTATTATTGGATTAGAGAGATGAGGACATGTTCTAATCTTTTTCTTCCCTGGACAATTACTCACCAGTTTGTTTGATTCATCGTAAAATTACCATCTGCTGCCATGAGTATGAGAAATTATGCAGGGAAAGGGGTAGACAGCTCTTGTTTGATAATGGTCTTTTGTTGCTTTCTCTTCTTTTAAGAAGATTAGGAGGGCTCTGCAACCTTCCCAACGGTAGGCATTTGGCCATAGAGACAATGGGAGTAGAAAGCATGAGCACATAGAGCCAAGAGGGGAATTTAATTTCTTTTTTATCTTTATAGGAGAGTTCAGGACATGACTAAGCATATTGGAAAAGCTTGCTTAAACAGGAGCAGAGAACACCAGACCTAGCACCCAACTGGAGGTTTTCTAACTTGGTCACTTTTACACCTACACTGTGTGACAACCCAGAACCCAAGGAGCTATTTTCAGCAAGGCGTAAGGAAGGCAGCCTGCATCTTATCCATTCTCCTACCTAACTCTCTGTGGCTGCTCTGGAAACCCTCTGAGTGCGTCACTGTTCTTTTTCTTCTAAACAGTGGATGTCTCAGCTTCATCCTAATGCCTGGGCGTAGTCAGCACCAGTCCCTGGGACACTGTTTCTTCAGCAGTGGCAAAATGCTCTGGGTGACAATAATCTGCCTGTGAAATGACGGGAGAATAGTGAAGTACATAAGTCTATGGGCCTGCTCACTAGTATGTGTGGGCCCAGGTGTCCAGAAGAACACCAAACCAAAGGACCTAGAGGAAATAAGATTTTACCTGTCCTGAAAGGAGTGGGAACATTCAGGGAGGTCATTGAGAAGAAGGGGAGATTTCCAGGTGTGAACCATATGAGCCAATACAGAAATGGCAATAACAACATTAGTAATATCCATTGAGCCTTTAGAATTGTGCAAAGCACTTTGTCACATGTTTGACATGTACTGTCTCGTGTAATCTCTGCAGATAGGTCGTATTGTCATTCCTACGTCAATGCTGCAGAAAGAAGGAAAGGGAGGTGTCTTGGCACAGAGCTAGTGAGCAGCAGAGGCTGGCGTGCACCCGACACATAGAACTGCAAAGGGGAAGGGAGGCTCGCCCTGCTGCAGCCAGAGGTTTGCGTTGTTATATGGCTGCTCTGCATTGCGAGCCTTTAGCTTGAACAACTGTCCAGCTGTGGAACTGGAGAGCTGTGTGTGTGTGGGCGGGGGGGTTGCTCTACGGAGTTTCCCCAGCTTGGGGAAAAGCTAACTCTTTGATGCTCATGTGATTTCCAGGAGACTTAAAGCCACCAACTCACACACCCACACAGTTATTACATTGGAAATATTGATATATGAGAGAAAGTCATCCACACATACCTACTGGTTAATCTTGGTCTGTCAAACAAAACCAAGACCATATCTCCCTCCCCCCACCCCGACACTGATGGAGGCATCCTTCTCACTTTCCCACATGCAGGAGCATCTGGAGGAGGTGGCGCTTCCAGAGACAAAGTGGAGGCTGGATGGTGGAGAGGTTGAGGGTTTAGGCCTTGGAGTTGGGCAGACCTGGGCTCTGATCCCATGGCCTCACTTTCTTCATGGTAAGAAGAGGATAATAATGGCAATCTTACAGGATGGTTGTGATGAATAGCATGCAACAATCCCAGCATTCTTGATGCCTTAATATGGAGACATAAGTGCTCAGTAAATATTGTTAAAAGCCACATTGGCAGGAGAATCAGTTTATTCTGCTCTAAGTTTGGTTACAGTGGTTTTTCAGATTTAGCCAAAGCCTCTCTGTGGCTTGGCCCAGGAGCTGTTCCTCGAGCTCAGGGTTCTGACCTGCAGGCCACTGACGGTTGTCACCATCTGACGCTCCATTATTAAAGAGTGCCATGGAGAGGTGCTGTGTTCAGGCAATGACGTCAGATATAAAAGTGATATATAAAACCTGACAAATTAGGAGGAATTGTGTATTATAGAATTTTCTCATTTAAAAAGCATTCTCCGTTGGCTACCTTTTAATAAAAAGCCTTCTTTGTGCATTTTTTTAAGCTTATATATCATGAATTTACACATACCAGTTTTCTAATTTGACTTCACCATATCTAGCTGATGTTATTTTTAGCCACTATCATTTTACACATCAGCTGATGCAGGGAAGCTGCCTATCTCTCAGGTACCCTCTGTTTTCTGTAGAGTCTTACCTCTGTGCCCCGAGCACTTTACTCTCCCCTCTAGGGACTCCCTTTTCTTCCTCCTCTGCATCTGGTCACATCCTCCCTTTTTTCCAAAGCCCAATGGAAGAGCTGCATGTTCTAAGAAGCCCTCATTGTGGACCACAGTCCACACTGATACCTGCCTTATCCCCTCCAGTCACTTTGAAAAGTATAGAACATATTTGCTCCAGTCTTTGAGAAAATCAAACCTGTCCTCAAAAATCCATAGAGCTCCAAAAAGCTTTCATCACTGAGCCAAATGACTACGGCCCAAACACTCCGTTTAGGGGGCTGTGCTGAAGGAGGAAGGCTGAGGCGAGTTTATTCTGTCTTGGTGTCTAGTATAAGGTTTTGAGATAATGGAGATTATCATCATTATGCCATTAGAGGGAAATTCACCAAGTACAGAAAGACACACACACATACACGCACACATTTATTTATTTACTCAACTAAGGGCATGTACAGAATCTATGCCAGGGAAGGTCAACAGTAGCTCTTTTATATGAACTTCATTTAGGGCAGCACTGATCATCATTTAACCAGAAAGCTCTTGATTTTTTTAAGTAAATCCCCAAACATTATGGAAATGTACCTGTTTTCTATGGTTTCATTAAATTATACTTAAGTTCATTTTTCATGCAGAAAATGAGCTTCAGACTTCGGTGTGATGGATTGTTTCCTCCTGTGTGACCGTAGCAGAGGAAGTTCATTTAGTCTTGCTGCAGTGGTCCTGGTTGTCTCCAATCTCTTCTGGGCCCCTGGTGATTAATAGGATTACAACACAGTGATCACAGCAGCCTATTTGTGTATCCCAGCACCAGGGTCAGGGCTGAGGCTACTATTTCAGGATTCTCTTGGCTCTGAAACCTAGTTTGTCATGTTCATCAAGTAATAAACTTCTGCCTATCATCGCCCCATTTACTGCTAAAGGGAGCTAAGTGAACTCTTGCAGGGCCATCTCCAGGTTTGGGAACATGGGTCATGTGTTTGGAAAGTATTGATTGAGCACTGGTAGTGAGTAGTACCTTGTACTATGCTCAGGAAGTCAAGGCCACTTTATACTTTGGGATCTGGTATCAGAGAGTGAGTGGTAGGATGTGAAGGTCAAGGTCAAATGGCAAGTGACTGATAGCTTACTTGGCTTTGGTATCGTCAATAGGAATGTAAATAGTAAATTAGACTAAATAATTATTATTGCCATATTTGTTCAGATTGTGAAACACCTTGCCATTTTGTGGAGCGTCAAGAAATGCTGGGTGGGATGGCGAGGGCAGGAATGGTGGAGGGAAATGGAGACAATTGTACTTGAACAACAATAAAAAAAAGAGGAAAAAAGGAAGTATCGGTATACAGTCATGGGGTGTGTGCGTGTGTGCATTTAGAACATGACATATGTGTTCCTAAGAATCACCGCAGTGTGAAAAATCATGCAATAAAAACCATGGGGCTTACGGTGAAAATGGGGTTAAGGGCATAACATTTGGAAACTTAAAAAAAAGAAATGCTGACATTTTTAATTAAATTTAGTTTGATTCACTGTTAAGTAGGGGATATATATCACATGCCTGTGTACACTGCGTGATTCTGGGATGGCATACTTAAAAGTGCGAGCTGCCGTGTCTGGGATCAGTTCTACCCTCAGACTTGGGCGAGTGAGGCCGCTGTCCCAGGCCTCATGTCTCGAGGCACCCTGTGCCTTGACTGTGGTTTCCTTGAAATTTTCTAACTCCCTCTCTGATGCCTGGAACTGTCCAGGGGGCTTTTAGTGCTGTCTGTTCAGGGTACCCTTGGCCTGGATTGGAACATGAGTGGGTCCCAGACTCATTTTCTTCCATTTACGGTATCTGCAGCTCTCCATTTCGTGCAAGATGTTGCCCAGATATCCTGAGGAACTGCGGCATTGATGCCTGTGGAATCATCCCAGGACTCCATGGCTGGGCTCATATGGCTGGGCCCTGGGTCCAGAGTGTGGCCCAGTGAGCAGATTACATTGCTGGCCAGTGAAAGATGTATTTCTTTGTGGGCTCTCATAAGGTCAGGTAGCCAAAATGACTCAATCAGTCTGGGTAACTTTCGCACGTGTTGGATACAGGATGAGTTCAAGGCCCCTGAGGTGTCCATGCCACCATTGTCCTTTGTGCTTGTGCCTTTTGTTTGGATGCATGTTGTGGCTCTTGCCTGTCTACGTGGTGCCTGTTACCTCCAGTCTGCAGCCCCGGAGGGATTGGAGACGGGTGTCCTTTGCCCAGGATCTCCTGCACCCAGGGCAGTTGCCCCATCCTCTCCATAGGCACCATACCCCATGCTGGGCTGCCCTTAGGGGTGGCTGTGCGTATCTCCCCGCAGGCTTTTTAAAACTTGCTCTGCAGTGTAAGCGGACCCTCCCAACTGACGTGCTCTCTTGCTTCCAGTAGATGTGCTGATGTCAGGCTCTTCCAGGTTGCTGGATAAGGAGAAGACCTTCCTTGTCCTAATGGGAACACTCCCTTTCTCTTCCCCACTCATGGCAATGTGCGGAAGGCAAGGGTGAGGCCAACCTGGGATGGATCACATTCTTAAAATGCCGTGATTATATCTTAAAGGTTTAAAAAAGACGTGAGGTTAGAGGATGCATCACTCTATATTTATATCACACTCTTCTGAACAGAAACTTAAAATGACCAGAAAAATATATCATTTGCATTTCCCTGCATCTTTTACATAAGGCTTGCCTTTGTGGACACGTCAGTGAAGTGCAATAAAAACTTCTATGAGAGCCAGTGAAAGCCGTGCTCATGGGCAGCGCAGTGGGTGATATAGTCAGGAGTAATAATGTAGCCTGCATTAAATAAATGAAATTAGGGAACTGCAGAGGCAAGAAGACCTACATTTTAGAAAATGCAAACAGGTTCTGAAGAGGCATGGTATTGGGAGGAGTATTTGTGTTGCTACCTTTTCTCACAGTGGGTGATGTGAAGTTAGCCAGGAATGATGCATAAGGCAGTAAATAGCAGGCATTGATCATGGACATCGGCAGGAGGATACGGTGTTGGGACACTAAGAAGAAACTTCACATGCAAACTTGGAAAATAAACACTATATATCTCTACCTATTAATCTATCTCTTCATTGAAAAATCACCCTACCTGACATGAGCCCATGAATTCTGTATTGCATTGAAAAGCTCAAGTTGCTAGTACTTAGATATGGGGCCCACAAAATTATTTGTCAAGGGCCCCTTACACCCTAGGAATGGCCCAGTTAGGAAGGGTATTTGTTGGTTGTACTTAGGAAATAAGAGGCTCTTTGCACTGCCCATTGGAGGATTCGTGTTGAGCTTAGACTCAAAGCTGGAATTTGCATTCTTCAATAGATAGGAGAGAAATGCGAAGCATGCTTCTCCTCAGCAGAGAATGGGAGCCCAAGAGGGATGAGAGGACATGGGAGAGAAGCCTGCAGACAGGAAAGAGAAATCACCCTTGGGGTGAGAAGTCACAGCGGCAGATATTTAGTTAAGAACACCAGAGGAAAAAAATCTCTTTTTAGTAGAAGATGAACATCCTGTCTTTTAAAATATGTGCTGTAAGTGTTTGGGAACACAGAGTCACCATTTTCAGCAACTCGTAATTAAGGACTTTTGAAGAAGATTGTGTCTCTCCATTGTTTAGCCGGACTATACGACAAAGGACAATGTGAGAGACATGGTATAAGAACAGCATAAAATGGACAATGAAACACAGTGATAAATCCACATTAAAAGTGAGCCAAGCAGCACTCCTATTAATTGAGGCCATGTTTTCTTTTGTCCAGAGATCTGTTATATCTCTAATTTGCTGTAATTTTCTAAATCATTATTGACAGATTCTTTAATCACATTTTCAAGAGGCTATTGTCTTGCCCATTTTTCCTGTATGCTTAGACACTTGCATATATCAAACCAAGCAGGTGCATAGCATCATTTATACTAAGGTGAGCGCAAATACTTGGTAAGGTACCTTGTCTTAACGCTTTTTGTCAGCTCATATAAAAGCGTCCCTCGTGTTGTCTTTGGTCTCTATCTTTTCCCCTTTTGACTTCTGGATACATATGAACATTCACACTACTCCATTGTATTTCTCCTAGTCCATGGTTTCCTGCTTCCGGTTTTTAGTAAATGACCATACAATGTTGCCCCCTTACGGACTCCCTTTGCAGGTACTCTGGTTTCTTGATATTTTTTCCTTGTTCTTACTAATTGGAAGTTTTGGCTATACCAGGTCTTGTCAGGCATACAGCTGCTTGTTCAGTTCATCTGGTTTTTAACTGTATTCTTTAGAAATATTCTCTTATATTGAAAAGTCTATATCTCTTTAAACAAAGTGTCACAAATACCTCATGCTCGTTATACTTTATAAAATATGCATTGTGAATATATATTTCATTGAATTCCCTCATTTCCTAGTACTTTGATCAGTGAAAATGCCTACCGTTAGAAAGACAAGATGGAGGCGAGGATGACGAATAGATTGAAATGACCGAAGACTTAACTTCAAAGTCATTGGATGTCCAAATAAAAGAAAAGGACCTTTAAATGACCCCCAAATTCTCCCTTACTATCACAAGTAATTCTTGAATATTCATAGCTTTTTTACAGAAACCTAGAAAAGAAAAATCACAGAGCAAACCACCTTTGCAAAACTGGAATTCACTGTGAGCAGTAAGATAAAGAACACTTGTATATCTTTGGAGAATGTAAGTTACTACAGGTAGAAAGTTCAACCTCAGAAACATGATCTGCCTCCTGGAATTCTTTGGATAGTGAAATGAGGAACATTCTGTGTGCCTATGGGGAATATAGATTATTGCAAGAAGAAAATATAACCTCAAATAGCTCCCCTTCCCCACCCACAGTTACCTGTGCAACCCCATCAATTACTGTCCACCCTATCTCTCTGCTCCAGTTGCCGTGGCCCCTTCCCCAGTCCTCAGCAGACGCTCTTGCCTCCGGAAGGTGCAATCGCTGTTTCCTCTGTTCGGAATGTCCTTCCACCAGAGACCTGCGCCCCTCGTCTCCACTTCCTTTCAGTGATCCGTCAGATCTTTCCCGCTCACTGTGGCCTTTTTCCCTGGTTACACAAAATTGCCACACACCTCCCCCCAACACACTGTATTTGTCTTCTTTGCTTTGTTTTTCTTCTCAGCACGAACATATCTATCACTGTAAATATTTGATTTATCTATCTTATCTATTCTTTCCAATTCACCAGGTGTATAAGCTTTGGAGGATAAAGACTTTTTTCTCTTCTGATTGCTGCCGTATCCCCAGCAATAAAATAGTGCCTGAGACATAGCTGGCTCTCAATGAATATTTGTTGAATGAATAAATGATACTTCACCTACAACGGGCAATTGGCTACCTAGAATTTTGCTTTAATTTATATATAGGGTGGGTCAAAGCAGGTTTACAGTTGTGAGTATGAGTAAACATTTGCCCCACCTTGTATATTGAAGAAATGGTGTCATAACAGAATATGTTAAACTGAGGGATTTGCTCCCTCTCTCTCCCTCTCTCTCCGCCCCCACTCCATATGTCTATACATCAAATCAACTTTTATACCCTCATGGTAGGTCTTAGGCTACAAGTTCAAAACAAAACAAAAACAATTCCCCCAAACAACAAATCACTTATGTTCCCTGTCTTTAAAGTCATGGCAAGTGATCTAGAACCTTCTTTGGGAGGGTGGGACTACTTTCTTTCTATAGGTTGTTTTGGGATCTCAGCTGAAATTGAGGTAGAAAGTTTCATTTTTATATCCTGTTGCATTAGTATTAACATCTTAAAATTTATCCTAATCACTATCACTGGGATTAATCTGGGTAAACTAATGGAAATGAAATTGTAGGGAATGTTGCTCCCAAATATATTCTGAAATAAAAAGGAAAAATGTTTACTTCTGTTCATGTCTCCTACTCTACAGCTTCCCCAAAAGGGGGGTGTTCACTTATTTGATGGTTTCTCTGCTTCTCTGTAGATCTCTGCAGAACAACCTGAAACAGAGTCTTCAAGTCAGCTTGAAGTCAGAGTCAGCCTGAGCTATTTTGCATAGCAGTTCACATTTGTGAAACAGTTACTACATGCCATCTATGGGTTTAAGCACTTTATGTGTTAACAACTAGTAAATTGTTACACAAATCCTAGAAGTTAAGATATATTATTACCCCACTCTGCAAATCGACTTCTGAGATTCAGAGAGTCTGTCACTTGTTCAAGTCGCAGAGTCACTAAGTGAGCAGAGCCAAAGCAGACTCCACACGGCAGTGGAAAATGCATCGTGTCATGAGCCAGGGTTATCTGGTTCAAACTGGGCCTCTGTATCTCTCTGCCTGCGGACGTGACTAGACACTTATCACTTCTCAGAACATCAGGGACACATCCGTTAGTGAGGGATATGAGATGTGGGCTAAAAGTAAAATTCAAGTGTATTTAAACCTGATCAGAAACGTCTGTTTGGTATGTAGACTGAATAATCCAGATATAGTTTTGGGTAGTTAATTAATTAAAATTCAGGACTTTCTTTTTCTAGAACTCCTCCTATAGAAAATGAAAAGTGTCTGTATTGGTTACCTAGAGTTGCCATAACAAGGCACCACAAAGTGTGTGGCATAAAACAACAGTTTATTGTCTCAGAGTTTTGGAGGTCAGGAGTCAAATTCACGGTGCTGGCGAGGCCATTCTCCCTCTGAAGCCTGTGGGGGAATTCTTTCTTGTCTTTCCCAGTCTCCGGTAGCCCCAGGAATGTCCTGGCTTGTACCTGCATCACTCCTATTGTCTGTCTTCACTTGACCTTACTCCTGGGTCTCTTCACATTACCTTCCCCCTCTGTGTCCAAATTCCCCCAAGTTTTATAAGGACACCAATCATACTGGACTAGGCCTATCATGATTACTTATTCGAACTTGATTATCTCTGCAAAGACCCTATTTCCAAATAAGGTCACATTCCGAGGTGCTGGAGGTTGGGAGACAGTGATTCTGTAAGTGTGATTCGATTGATTCGTGTTCTCTTTGGGGCTCATGTCAAGATTAAGCTGTGTGCTCTGTTTAGTTTGCCTGCTTTCCCTTAAGGGGATCCTTACATTAAGTCAGTCTGGATTCCCTGTTCAGGTTATTTTCTGTCTAATACTTAAAAATAGGAAATCCAATGAAAAAATATCAAACACAATTCCAGTAAATATAAACCTTATTTGGGGTTTTCTACATTCACGAATTCCCCCAAGCGTATTCCAAATTCAGAGTAATATTTAATTGCCTAGAATGTAAAACTATGGAATTTTCTAGATAAAGGTGTCTTTGTGTTATGCTAACTTGTATTAGGGTCCTAGCTGAAAACAGATGGCACACTCATTAAAATAATTCAAGGCTTTCATAAAGGAAACTGTGCAAAGGTGTGGATTTGGTGTCCTGTGTTAACAAAAACAAAGCTGTTACTATCCCTAGATCTGAAGGAATGAGACTAGAGAGGTGTTACTAGAAGGAGTAGAAGTAACATTCGGTTGTGGGACACAGAAGGGAGCTAGGTAATCGGATACCCTAACCTTACTCTCCTGGTTCGTTCACTCCTGCTGTGCCTCTCAGTTAGCCGAATGCAACTGCAGTCCACCGCAGAGGGGAGCCCTTTGGCATACAGTCCATACGTGTCAGGCGGGTGAGGGTGGAGAGCAGGTATGAAGTGCACAGGCAGGTTCCCAGCACAGGATGTGAAAAGAATATTTGGAGGAAATCTCTTAGAAATTAATATATGCAAATGGGAAATTGAAATGTAAGTTTAGAATCCAATAGTGGAGATATAATATCTGAATAATAAGACTTCAAGAACGAGAAAACAGAGACACATTTGGGCACATTTAAAGGTGATTTGGAGAACTGAAGAAGACCGGAAGCACGTTACTGTTAAGCCCATAGTAAACTAGAACAGTTACTAAATCTGAAGGAAAAAATGTACAAGAAAACAATGTAATCAAAGTATCCTAATTACAAATATTAAGTAATCATAATAGGTAAACACTAAATAGAATCTAATACTGTTTGGGGAGGATGGAGGAGGGAAGTAGGGAAGGGGTGTGAAGGGTTAGAAGTGCGGACACACTGAAAGGGTGCTTGATTCTCAGCCTTCATTGCGAATAAACGGCAGCTCGTCTCTGTGCCTTCACCTGCCCCCGCTTCCCTGTCCCAGCCAGTGGGACACTGTAAAATAGGAGTATTGAACGGTGTCAACTTCAGTACCTAAAGGAACAGCTCCAAGACTTTGAAGGCAGTTACCTCTGCAGAGTGAGAACTGGTGGCAAGAGGTCTGTCAAGACTAATGGTTTTTATAACGATCCTTTAAAATAATTCAACACATAACACTCTGCATATCATTGATAAAAACAAACTTACTTTAAAGACAGAAAGAAACAGCACAGGATTGGAAATAAAACTGTTTCCATCACAAATCCGTTGTTTCCTTATTGTGAGACTGAACCTCCCTGAGCCTCCCTTTCTTCACAACAAAAATCATGACTAAATGAGATAATTTATGTAACGCTTTTAATTACAGTAAGTGCTAACCTTAAGAGGCTTTAGTAAATGACGGGCATTAAACTTAGCTTTGTATGTTTTCTAAGCCTCTGGGGAGGAAAGTGAGGGTTAGCAAGGGGCAGTAACTTGTCCAAGTCACACAGCTGGAAAGTGAGAAGCTGCTTTGGGCTCCGGAAGTCTGAGCTCTGTGCCCACCTCCCACCACCATGTCACCCTCTTTCCTGCTCTGCCCTGTAGATAGAATCTAACTAATATTTATTCCAAATATCTAGTATAGCACCAGACTCATAATGGCAATTAATTGATATCTGAATAAATATTATTAGGCTGTGAGTTAAATAGCCCCTCCCATTTAATCATTAGCTTTTCATATGCATGGACCATGAAGTTCACCTGCTTTAGTTCTATAGAACAGATAAAAATGTCATCAATATTTATTTTTTTAAATAAGTTATAGCCAACCCTTCGCTCCCAAGCTTATTATTGTATGCTAAAAATATTTCTTAAAACTCTATGACAATATTCTTCGGTAATGTTCACCCTCTTTCCTTAGCATACCCGAGTCCTTTAGTTGCACACTTCTCAGAAGAGAGCGTATAGTAGATGCTGGATACATAATTTTAACTTGTGTGGACTTGAAAGAAACCAATCAAATAAATATCTTGTGTGAGAAAGTCTCCAAGAAAGACCTAAGAGTAGATGAAATAATAAATATTTTGTATTGCATCATGAAGCCTAAATATAAGAATTTATCTTATAAATATTATAGAAATGTCTTGACATAGGACAGGGTGGTAATAACTCTTATCTGAGGCTTGGAGAAATGCAGCAGGTACATACACACTGTTAATTTATGATGACCTCATTAGTTCTAGAAATCTAGGAAAAACTCAGGAAAGCTAATGAGTGATAAGGAGCTGGTGAAATGATTTATAAGAAAAGATGCAATAAATTAAGCAAAAATAGCATGGATAAATAGTGAGGAAGAGACATAGAAATATTGATTACCTGGAAATAAAAATGGGGAAAAAATTAGGGGGTGTGGAATAGGAGAAGAAATTACAATGACAACACTGAAGTTTTTTGTTTTTAAATCAATTGCTGTAAAGGGTATGTGGAAACACTAGAGCGCATTGTAGCTTAGCAATAACCCACAACCTCTGGACCAACTAAAGCACATTTGAAATGGAACTAAGTTAAATATAATCTTCCAAAGAACAAAATTCCAGAAAAATAAATTAATTTTACTTATTGCTTCTATCTCAATGTTTACCAAGTGGTCAAAATTTGCAACAGTCCTTCCAGTTTACTTTATAATTTTCATCACGTTAATTTTTACTTAACTTTATAGCTATAAATGTGTAGTGAATATTTTCAGACATGTGAAGAAAACTTCAGACCAACTGTTTAAACTCTGAAGTGTATTGCTAGGAAGCAGATTGACAGTGAATTCAGTGAATGTTTTGTTTTGTTGTCTTTTTTTAAAGTTGTTAATGTACTCTATATCTCAAGAGAATGTTCTGTAAGCATAGCTGTTGTCTTTATTTGTTCTTTTATCAATGAAAAATATGACAAAGGATCTGTGTTCTAGGAGGGCAGGGCATGTGTCTATTTTATTCACTGTCTTATCTCTGGCATCTAGCTCTGTTTTTGGTCTCTAGTGGTGCTCAATAAATATTTTTGGGTAAATGAATGATTTATATGATTCAGTACTTGACATTCCATCAAAAATAAAGTTTCCTTAAGGTTGTATATGCTTCTCTTTCAACTGGGTGGAGAGCATATGTTTAGTTACCATAGTTGGGATGTATATTTTTATTTTATTTTTTAAAATTATTTTATTGTTGTTCAATTACAGTTGTCTACATTTACCACCCCCCATCGCTCCCCTTCACCCCAGCCATCCCCACCTCCCTCCCTTGCTTCCACGGCCCCCCTTGGTTTTGTCCATGTGTCCTTTATAGTTGTTCCTGAAAACCCTTATCCTCTTCCCCCCATTATCCCTGCCCACCTCCCCTCTGGTTACTGTCAGATTCTTAATTTCCATGTCTCTGGTTGTATGTTTCTTGGTTGTTTGTTTTGTTGACTAAGTTCCAGTTAGGGTGAGATCATATGGTACTTGTTCCTCACTACCTGGTTTATTTCACTTAGCGTAATGCTCTCCAGTTTCATCCATGTTGTTGAGAAGGGTAGGAGTTCCTTTCTTTCTGCTGCGTAAAATTCTATTGTGTAACTGTACCACAGTTTTTTGATCCATTCATTTACTGATGGGCACTTAGGTTGCTTCCAGCACTTGGCTATTGTAAATTGTGCTGCTATGAACATTGGGGTGCTTAGGTTCTTTTGGATTGGTGTTTCAGTGTTCTTAGGATATAATCCCAGCAGTAGAATTGCCAGGTCAAAAGGCAGTTCCATTTTTAGTTTCCTGAGGAAATTCCATACTGTTTTCCACAGTGGCTGCACCAGTCTGCATTCTCACCAACAGTGCACTAGGGTTCCCTTTTCTCCGCATCCTCTCCAACATTTGTTGTTTGTTGATTTGTTTATGATGGTCATTCTCACCAGTATGAAGTGGTATTTCATTGTGGTTTTAATTTGCATCTCTCTGATGGCTAGTGATGCTGAGCATCTTTTCATATGTCTCTGGGCCCTCTGTATGTCCTCCTTGGAGATGTGTCTGTTCAAGTCTTTTGCCCATTTTTTAATTGGGTTGTTTGTCTTCCTGGAGTGGAGTCATGTGAGTTCTTTATATATTTTGGAGATCAAACCTTTGTCTGAGGTGTCATTGGCAAATATGTTTTCCCATATAATTGGTTCTCTTTTCATTTTAATGCTGTTTTCTTTAGCCATGCAGAAACTTTTTAATTTTTAGATGAATAGCAAAGAATGCTATTATTTACTTGCTCTATTCTTTCAAGCAGTGATTCTTTCACACCTGGATGATAAACTTTTTTTTTAAGATTTTATTTATTTATTTTTACAGAGAGGGGAAGGGAGGGAGACAGAAAGGGAGAGAAACAGCAATGTATGGTTGCTCCTCACATGGCCCTCACTGGGGACCTGGCCTGCAACCCAGGCATGTGCCCTGACTGGGAATCGAACTGGGACCCCAGTCTGCGCTCAGTCCACTGAGCTACACTAGCCAGGGCTGGATGATAAACTTTAAGAAATACAGAAACCTGGGTTCAATCAAGTGAAACCACTTTTCCGGGTATGGGACCATTTGTGAGGGAGGGAAGAGGAGGAGAGGAAGGAGAAGAGTAACATATATGAAGCTGAAGCAAAGGTGGAATGAGAGACACAGGTCAGAAGATACCAATTTTCATTTTTCTTCTTTTAAAGTATATTTTATTTATTATGCTATTACAGTTGTCCCATTTTTTTCTCCCCTTTATTCTCCTCCACCCTGCACCACCACTTCCACCAGCATCCCCCCCCCCCACCTTAGTTCATGTGCATGGGTCATACATGTAAGTTCTTTGGCTTCTCCATTTCCTATACTATCCTTAACCTTCCTCTGTCTATTTTGTACCTACCCATTATGCTTCTTATTCCCTGTACCTTTTCTCCCACCCCTCCATCAGCCAATAACCCTCTATGTGATCCCCATCTCTGTGATTCTGTTCCTGTTCTAGTTGTTTGCTTAGTTTGTTTTAGTTTTAGTTTTTATTTTTGTCTTTAGGTTCAGTTGTTGATAGTTGTGAGTTTGTTGTCATTTTATTGTTTGTATTTTCGATCTTCTTCTTTTTCTTAGATAAGTCCCTTTAACATTTCATATAATATGGGCTTGGTGATGATGAACTCCTTTAACTTGACCTTATGTGGGAAGCACTTGAACTGCCCTTCCATTCTAAATGGTAGCTTTGCTGTATAAAGTAATCTTGGATGTAGGTCCTTGCCTTTCATGACTTGGAATACTTCTTTCCAGCCCCTTGCCTGCAAGATTTCTTTTGAGAAATCAGGTAGGTGATAGTCTTATGGGAACTCCTTTATAGGTAACCCTCTCCTTTCCTCTTGCTGCTTTTAAGATTGTCTCCTTATCTGTAATCTTGGGTAATATAATAATGATGTTTCTAGATTTTCCTTTAGGGTTATAATTTGACGTGTGGTTACACTGTATGACAATTACATTAGTGCTATGGAGAGTTCCCAAAGCAAAGGAAACAAATACTATAGGTTTTACATCAGAAGCTCTGCCTGCTCCGAAATCTATTTTGTATGCTTAAGGAGTTAGGCGGCTATAATGTAGTTTGAAATGTGCAACAGACCCAGCTGGGCGACTCAGTTGGTTGGAGCATCATCCTGGACACCAAAAGGTTGCAGGTTTGATTCCTGGTCAAGGCACATACCTAGGTTGTGGGTTCAATCCCTTGTTTGGGTGAGTTCTTTCTCCCTCCCTCTCTTCCTTCCTCTTTCTCTAAAATCAATAGCAACATATCCTCAGGTGAGTATTAAAAAAATAAGATGGAAATGTACAGCATACTGTATAGAGGACAACATGTTTAGTAACTGATCCTTTTACACGACAACCTCTCTATTCTTCACTAACTTGGAATTTTCTCTCCTACCTGTCTAGAATGTAACTTAAAGTACTTTTCAAGAGAATATGAATGACATTTTTTTTTTCTCTGTACATTGCTTATCTGAGAATTTGTGTGGTTTTCACATATGAATAAATATGGTAGATATTTATTCTGATCTATTCTTATTTGATAGATATGAAGTTTTGAATAAAACCATTTTTACTAAGGACTCTGTAAATTTGCCATTTTCTTTTGGCATTACATGTTGCTCAGAAAAGGTCTGAAAATGGCCTGTATTCCTCTCCAGTTTGTAGCCCCCCCCCTTTTAATTTGGAAAACACACACAGGCACACACATACATAGATACACTGCAAAAAAGGAAAACATACCCAAAATTCATGTGTCATATTTTGGAATCATATACACCCCAGAGGTTATTATAGTAATAATAATAAATAATGTATAAAATCTATTATACAATAATGTATGATATATGTTATAGAGTTTAAATAATATAGTACTTACTTTGTTATGAGCTTTTCTGTATGCTTATACAGCCATACCTAGATATTCATATATTCAATTGTACATTTATTTTTCAGTTGCTCTACATATTGGTCAACTAACTGCTTTTTAAAAAAATCTAATATATTATAAACTTTGTTTTAGGTCATTTTATATAGCTATTCATGTAGAGTACCCACAATTAAATGAAAAAGCAATTAAAATACTCCTGCTTTCCAAGTATACATCTGGGTGAAACCAGATTTTCTTTTCATATGCTTCAATCAAACCAACTTAGTTAGTTCAATTGAGTAAATGCATTTTTGTTTTACAAAACAACTATTTTTATATATTATTTGTTTTCACATAAAATGACTTTATTGTTGTTTTAAAATTAATAAGCACATATTTTAAAAGATTTCTTACTTTGAATTTCCTAATGGCAAATGATTAACATAACCCCTATAGACAGAGGCATTCTTGGGATCCTCAATAATTTTTAAAATTGTAAAGAGATCCTGAGACTAAATTTGGAGATTGGTTAACATACAAAACAAGACTTATTTTCAAGCCTGCTCACTAGCTGAGTGTGTGCCTGATGCCCTCTCAGGTCTTTGTGGCTTTTGGGGCTTTGTGGTATTGCTTTCCCATGTGTTTTCTCGGAACTACTCACCTTAGAAATATACCTCAGTATAAAAAATAATGTCTAGAAGTGGAATAATTAACCTCTCAAAGATTCTATGGGTAATTTGATTGAAATGTTTGTCACCATCTACATAAATGCACTAACATTTTACCACCTAATTTATAGAGAGAAATTCCTACTTTGATAACAACAAGCAAATTTACTCAAGCAAGAACAAAATTAGTCAGATAATTCAAATTCTGTAACTTAATGTTGGCTTATGAACACTTCAGAATTAGAATTTGTTTGCTTTTTTCTTGTGTACTTAGTAATGCTATCAAAAATATAAAACTAGCCCCAGCTGGTGTAGCTCAGTGGATTGAGTGCAGGCAGCGAACCAAAGGGTTGCCAGTTCGATTCCCAGTCAGGGCACATGCCCGGGTTGCAGGCCAGGTTCCCAGTGGGGGCCACGTGAGAGGCAACCACAGATTGATGTTTCTTTCCCTCTCTTTCTCCCTCCATTCCCTTCTGTCTATAAATAAATAAATAAAATCTTTAAAAAGTATAAAACTAAAAATAGTTTTATTGATTCCTACAGATTAGGTTGTTGCAAAAATTTACTGTTATCACCATTAGTTTTGAAAGCCAAATATCAATGAGAAATTTTCAGGTGTAAAATGATGTTTATATGTTTTATCTGAGTACAGTTGAGAAAAAAATATTTTTTAAATCTCTCTGGCACTAAAAATCACAGGGCTTAAAGGACCTTGGAGTTAATCCTATCACTTACTCTTTAATTTTTGAAACTGAGTTAAAGAAAGATTAAATGGCTATGGGTCAGGGACAAAAACTCAGGTACCACCCATTCCCCTACTTTCATCTAATGTGCTTTTTATTTTATCTTATTTTTTAATATTAAATTTATTGGGGTAACACTGGTTGATAAGATAGAGATTTCAAGTGTAGATTTCTATGACACATGATCTGTGTATTGCATTGTGTGCCCACCAGCCAAAGTCACATCATCTCCCAGTATTACATGTTTGGCTTCCTTTACCCTTTGCCACCCCACCCCTTCCCCACTGATAACCATCATACTGTTGTCTGTGTCTATGAACTTCAGTTTTATATTCCATATATGAGTGACATCATATGATTCTTAGCTTTTCCTGACTGGCTTATCTATACAATGGAGTACTACTCAGCCATAAGAAAAGATGAAAAAATATATACCGCCATTCGCAACAACGTGGATGGAACTTGAGAATACCCGCTGTGTTTTCACTCCAGGTCCCCTTCCCCGGGCTGTGCGGGACAGGAAAGGGGTTGTGATGAGAGTCAGGAAAGCCAGCTGAGGGTTTGGAGCTGCTTATCTGCTCTTTTCATCGACAACAGTTTCAGCTGCAACAAAGAAGACTGTAGAGTGAGATGAGTTAAAAAAAAAAGGGTCGGCTCAATGAACAGCCCAATCAAATTGATTATGTGATGATATAGGGACAGTTTTTCCTCAAAATAAAAAGCTTAATGGAAGCTTTTTAACTTTTCACCTGCTGGTAATGTTGTTCTAGAGTTGCTGCCTCAGCTCTTGTTGACACGGGGCTTAGAGCCTGGAGTAAGGTGGAACAACGCATTTCCAATACACTTGGCTTTGGAATTGGTGGGATTGTCTAGAAAAACATCTCTGTATGATGTAACAATGAGTGTGCTCTCTATCCCATTTCTTAATTAAAAGAGGAAACAAAAATACTAATATTTGTGTTCATGCAATGTTAACACTGTAGTTTCACAAGTAAGAATGAGGATATTAAGCTGTTCTTTTTCTCAGAGCAGTAAGATAGTGACAGATAAATTATATTGTTGTTACTCATGAGGATCTAATCCCTAGTTTTTATCTTATTAATTTCTTCTTAAATATAAAGAAAAATATTAAAACCAGAAAGTCAAATCTCAGATGTTATGTATGAGAATTAATGCTTCAGAATAAGAATGAAAATGTCTCAGTTATAGTTTCAATTACCATTTTGTTTCTGCTACATTGATTTAGATTCAAGTTACTATAGGGAAAATATCACTTATTTTTTTTAAGTGATGTTTTGGGATTCGGACAAATCCTACTAAGGTCATGCAAGTGGGCAGTAAATTTTCATTTCAGCACAATGAACACTTAAAAGAAATTCTTTGGTAATTTTCCCATTTTGCCCCAAATCCCCAAACAGTTTTTTAAAAACCTTCTGATCCAACACTATGTATAGGTGATTTAATTCACATATATAATTTTTATTGGTCCAGAGTGTACCTACACAATAGGCATATTTGAAGGGTGTTTTATTTGACCGTGCATATTGTATTATTTTACTCACACATCTCTATGAGAGCCTGCTCTGTGGTGAGCATTGTACTCAGAACTGGGACCATCATGATGAACAAGGACAAATTGGTTCCTGCTCTCATAGAGATGTGTTTTCACTCCAGAAAGAAAAACATAAGAAAGAAAAACATAGCCTACGTATAGGTTGAGGGGTCAGGGGAGTATTTGATAAGAGATTTGAAGGATGGATAGGAGTTACACATACAAAGAGGAGAGAAAACATGTTTATGAAAGAGGAAGCTGCGTATAAAAGACATGTGATGGGAGGGAGCATAAGTAGCAGGAGGAACTGAGAAAAGATCAATGTGGATAAAGTGTTGAGAGAGGTCAAGGAGATAGGATGAGGCAAAACATACAACAAGGAAGATATAGTAACCAAAAAGGGAGATGGTATTGGCCCGAATGAGGCTGCTGATAATAGGGTTGAAGAGAAATAAGTAGACTAGAGGTGACTTAGTATTGACAAGATGAGATTTTGGAAGTGAGAAGGCTGAGTCAAAATAGGATGTGGGGGTGATCTGGCTGCGACATTTGTCACCCCATTGATCACCAGGGTTGATTCAGCTGATCTGGCTGGCTAGGCGGGTGTCCCCTTCTTCCCTCACTGATCCATGTGCATCCCTCTGGAAGCTGCGCCCTCGGTTGAAGAGGATGACCTTCCCAACTAGAAGAGAGGACCGGTCTTCAGTCAAGGGTGTGTGAGTAGCTGTGCTCCCCTGCTAGAACCTCCAAACAAGCTCTCAAGAATAAAACACTCTTCATTGTCTACATTAAGCAGTTGGACAGATAGATAGTAGTGTCATTCCTGAAATTGAAAACTTTGGGAGTTTGAGACACTCATGAGACAGCCAGTAGGTAATTAGATGTATGAGTCAGAAGTTCAGGTTATACTCAATAAAGCCTGGACATGTAGATTTGACAGCCAATAGCAAGATGATACGGCAGGTATATTTCACTTGCCCTTTCAGATGCCTTTCTCACCCTTTTCAACCCTGTTCTCACTCTAGGGGGCTATGTCTATGGACTAATCAACAGGTCTTTCTGCCCTCTGACTTCCGATTCGATTCTGCCAATAGGGACCCCTGTCAAGAACTGTGAAGGGCCTGAATTTTTATTATTCTTTTAAACAGTCAGCTGATCACAGAAGCTAACACAAGACATGGAACACTTGGTCAGAGACCAAAAACCCTGTATAACTTACAGCAATAGAAATAATTGGAGTAACAGCACTTTCCTGTGTGTGTTCCCCAAACCTTGATGTCCCAGAGTAATAATGTGGGGAAGGCCAGGTGACACCTGCACAGGAGAAAACCCTTGAGCTTAGGGAACTTGAATCTTTTTTAAAAAAATATTTTATTTATTTATTTTTGGAGAGAGGAGAAGGGAGGGAGAAACAGAGGGAGAGAAACAGCAGTGTATGGTTCCCTCTTGCACACGCCCTACTGGGGATCTGGCTGACAACCCAGGCATGTGCCCTGATTGGGAATCAAACTGGCGACCTTTGCTTTGTAGACTGGCACTCAATTCACTGAGCCACACCAGCCAGGGCATTGGAGCCTGAATCTTTTATGATGGGCAGTAAGCATGCCTGCCTTTGGCTCTGGAGGGGAACGCTATCCATGTCTTCTAAGGCTATGTGCTATACCAATGTCCTTGAAAAGATAGTTCAGAGAAAAGGAAATCAGTGCCTCTACGCTCAAATATGCAGAGATGTGAAAAATTCATGGAGAATTTCTCCCAACAGTCCTTGAAAGGCAGTCAGTGGGAGGAGTGAGGTCAAATGCACCTGTCTTCCACCCTTGGAGATTGCTTAGGTCTGGTCATATCCCTCAATAAAAGGTCACTGTGTCTCTCAAGGTGACCTTCTCTACACAACCTCTCAAAGTTTCAGTTATCATATGCTGTCTTAATTCTTTTATGTCTAGGGATGGTAATACTGTAGCTCCTTATTTGCCCTAGCCCCAGTTTACTGCATTATCACATGAAGTTTCCCCTCATCCTGTCCACTTCTATGTAAATAGCTTCTTTTTAGATAAACCATTTATGACCTTCCCCAACTTGAGTGTACTGTTGTTTCCTGTTAGAGGCCTGAATGATACCAAGTTCAATGAGTCATGGGAGTGCATGAGGTGGGAGACAGTGAGGAGTGAGAAGAAAAAAAGAACAAAGGGAAGACTGAGAACTACCACTATTATGGGATGTGCGGGGAAATAGGAGCCCCACAAAGGAGATTTCAGCAACCACAAAAATTTGGCTTTCAGATCTTGTAAGATAGCCTTCCTTTTGGGAGATTTGGTTGAAGCTATTCCAGGGTTCCGGTGAGATAGGAGGTGCTGCGGCGTGTGGCTGGCACTAGGCAGTTGGCTGAATGGAAGACGGGACCACTGATTGATTTTGTTACCCACACCACAGCCTCAACTATCTGATTTTGCTAGTATATTGAAAGTACTTCTGTTTCTGGAAATGGCGGAAGTGTCATTTCAGTGAAAAATATTGCTGTCATCCAGGTGGAATGTGTAACTCAGCATTGTATAGTTGTAGACATGTAAAAGTTGCTTTTTCAGGGTTGCATGTTGACTAAGATGTTTGCTAATCCAGGCTACACCATCTAGCTCTACTTTTCTGGCTCTCTTTAAACACATCTCTGTAACACCTCTCCTGATTGTCCTAGAGTTTTTCTTTAGATACATTGCAATAATTGATCAGATTTTCCTACATCTTGTAATAGAAATATTTTGTGCATATTTTTGCACATTATTTTCATGTCCATTTTGTGTAGACTTCACCCTTTACTGCAATCAGGCTGTTAGGGAGTCTTCCCTCTTGCCCTCTCAGGTCCTAATGTGCATCTCCTGGTAACTAGGGGCCAGGGAACATATGTCTTCTCATTTGCACAGGTTAGCATAACTAAAGGATATGTATGTGAAGGTCATAGGTGAACAGGCCTATGAAGTGCTTTACAAAATACTTAACATAGGGAAGTGGTCAGTGAGTTGCTGTTATTAATGGAATGATCAGAAGATATGGCATCATTCTGCTGCTGCAATTAAATAAGTTAGCAATTTTTTCTGCCTGCTTTTAGTATGCTTTATCTCTATCAAGATGCAGAGTATTGACAGAAGAAGGCATTTCATTATTCAAGGTGGGGGGATGTCTGTCTTATTTTGAAATTCATAATGAACCTGATTCTCAGAATGAGTGCATTGCCATTTCCAGTGAATTGCACTGTGTCTTACAGGAAAGATTACAAAAGTATTCAGAAGGATACCTGGGCATTACTTCCCTGAGAGATGTAGCATAATAAAGCCAATTTGCAATTACAAGATATTTAGGACAAATTAGTGGCTCCAGAATCAGTATTAGTCAGGAAATCTGGTTTTAATTTATGTCCTTGGGACCAGGGTGAACCTAAAATTAAGATAAGAAGTACTTATATCATATGGTAATAAGAACTGATATAGCCTCTAACTGGATTAAGACAACCTATTTTTACCTCAGTCATAAATAATTTAAATTTATGTTTCCATTTTAACATTAAGACTAAATTCTGGAGTCATTCTCATAAAAAATTATTGATGAACTAAACTAACTATATCCTTTCCACATGGATGCTGATGTGAATAGACTGCACTATTGAAAACTGAACTCATTTTGGACAGTGTGTTTAGGTGAAGTGAATGGGATAGAATTAGCAACCTTGGAAATTTACCAAATTAAAGTTAGCCAGCAATATCAGTACCTCCAAGAAAAATGAAGCACAACACACAGGAAGGGCCAGGATGTGACAGTGAAAACTGGATATTGTCATTGGAATTAAGATTGCGGGTGCACACTTGGGATTTACGTATTTTGGTTTAGTAATGCAAGCATCCTCTAAAGTGTGAGCAATCTAGCCTCCTCTTTTGTTAAGCACAAGCTGTATGTCAAGGTTGAAACTGTAATTAAATAAAGCATCTAATAAAGACTTTATATGCCGAGAATTATTTTGGCCTTTTTAATAATAATAGCACTTATTTAGTGCTTATTACCTGCCAGCCACACTGTTTTAAGTGCCTTACGTATAACAATCAACTAAATGTTCCTAATGGTCCCATGAGGAAGGTACTATTATCTCATTTTACAGATGTGGAAATGGAGGCACAGAAAGTATACCACACTTAAACTTACAAAGCAAGTAAGTGTTAAAGGTCAGATACACATTCGGTATTCTGGCTTCTGGCTCTGTGCTCTTGCCCACTTTCTGTACTTGCTCTGATTCTTGCGAATGTGTTTTTTTCCTGTTAACTTTGCCAATTATTAAGAATAAGGAGTCTGTATTGACCCATGATCTATTAATCCTCTATCTGAAAAGAATTCCTTCCTATCCAATTTAATTCTATGATTCAAACTTTCTTAGCCAATAACCTAGACTATCTTTCTCTTCTGCCTTTTGCATCTGGCAAACCCTTGCTCCTGATGAGCCTGCTTTTTGCTTTCTCGGTGTTTGCTCCACAGCAACTGAGAATGGCCGGAGGAGGGCAAAAAGAGAGAAGATGCTTCTGCATATTAGATATCACCAACATCAGGCGGGTCTGACATGCTTTCTGGCACTATTTCTCCAATCCACACACTCAGCAATGTAAATGACTTTCCCAAACTTTCTGTAGCCAATTGTGTTTTTCTGAAGATGGCCACATCAGTATTCCACTTGCAGCTCACAATATGAATTTGTTATTCCTTCCATTAGAAAGGTGAGTTTTGTTTCCTCTCTTTGGATCTAGGCAGGTATGTTCTTAAAGAAGTGGCTTTCAAGTAGGTTATAGAACATGACACAGTTTACACCTGGTTCTCTTAGAGGCTTTCTTCTGATCTAGAACTAGGTACTGTGTTGTGAGGAAGCCCAAGCATACTTCTTGAAAGCCTCTGGAATGCGTGGAGATATTCCAGCCAACTGCCCTAGCTCAGATCCTAGCCCACAGCCACTGTCAGTCTCCAGATGTGTGAGAGGGTGAACCCACACGCGTTCAGTTACCTGCTGCCTTCACACCTTCTTAGCTGAGGTCCTGGACATTTTGGAGTAGAAATAAGTCATTTCTGTTGTGCCTTCTCCAAATTCTTGACACATAGAATTCTTGAGGACAGTAAAATGGTTATTATTTTTGCCACTAAGTTTGATTTGTCATACAGCAATAATAACTGAATCGCCTTCTTTATTGTTTTTTTAACTCCTCTTCTCCTCCCCCCACCTGTGAGCAGCAACCTTGCCATTTACTGCAGAGCAAGTAGAAGCGATCAGATGAGAGTGCTGCCTTATTTTCAGCTAACAAACACACAAGTCTGCTGCTCTGCACACTCATTGTCTTCTTCTTTTCTCCTGTTATAGAAGAGTAATTCCTCTTTCTTAAGACTCAGAATTTCTACTTATTCTTTGTAACCTACCTCAGCTAGCCGATAAGCTAAGAATAACTATTCTCTCTTTTTTTGATGGCAGAATTTTATGGTTTTATTATTATCTCTTATTATATTTTGAACCCCTTCTCTATGACCTTGCTTCATTTAAAAATATTGAGGTACAGTTGGAGTGTAATATATCTCATATATTGAAAATGTACAAGTTGGCTGATTTAAACATTTATGTATTCACTGAGAAACCACTACCATAATTGAGAGAACGAACATTTAACCCAAAATGTTTTCTTGTGCTCATTTGTAGTCCATCTCATGCCCCACCCAATTCCAAGCAATTGCTGTCCTTCTTTCTGTCACTATTGATTAAATTTGTATAATATAGAATTTTATATAAATGGAATCATATAGTATGCACTCTTTTGCTTGGCTTCTCTCACCATAGTGATTTTTTAGATTCATTCATGTTGTTGCAAATATCCATTTTAGTAACTTTTTATTGTTGAATATACTACCAGTTTTTAAATATATACATACATAATCTAGGTAGTATTATAAATACCACACATACACAATCACATTCACACACACACACAATCACATTCACACACTCGCAGAGCTTCCATGCACACACGAGTCTGGTTATAAGTTCTCTATTCGGTGTCAATGGCCTGTTTATCTTTCTCTGTGCTGACACCATGTTTTCTTCAATAGAGCTTTAGAGGGGGCAAGTCCCCTGTACTTAAGTAACCACTTCAAAGTAGTCTGGGCTATTCTTGTCTAGAAGACAAGGCATTGGTTATGTCAGCTTGCTATTTTTAGATTCCCTTTCAACAAGCCTTATTGAAAACATACAAACATTAACAGTTTTTATTTATATTTTCTTTGTATTTTATTCTGTGGATAGGAACATTCTACCAGCTAAGCTCTCTATTCTCAGCTTCTGTGCCTGATGTAATGATGTGTGTGGTTTTCTGTTGGGTGTGTAACAAAGACCAGTCTCTGTCTCACATTTGTCAAAATTATGCCAGATGTCAATGATTAGAATGGGTTTTTAATATCATTAATGATATTTGGCCAGTGGACCCAAGAATTCTGACTTTATACCACTATCACGTCTCCTTACTCCCAGCACACAGACATACACACATACACATACCTGTATACATGGAACAATGTCAAATTGAAATGTTCTCACTGAAACGTCAGTCCCGTGAATTGGAAGACTAGGGTAACCCAGAGGATGGGGCTCTTCATCTCTCTCAGACAAAACTCTAAGCCCGCAACAAAAGAATGCTGAATTTTCCCATGAGGGAAAATACATTTTGACTGCAAAGGATGAAGCAGAGGCAAGTGGGAGAAATGACTGGATGTGATCTGAGGATTAGATTCCGGATCTCTTATCTCCTCTGCAGCCGGGTAAAGATAGAAGAATTTCAAAGAACTACTGTCACGTGCTTTATCTTCTAATGCTCTCTGACCTCTCCTGCTCCCCGTGTGGCCCAACAAGGGTCCAATCTGACCAATCAGTTTCATGTTTTCCCCTCTTGGTGAAAAGTGAGGTGGAAAGAGATGCTGAACATGAACTTAGATATTCTCCTTTCCCGTATTTTTGGGGCAGTTGGGTTAAGTTATAGGAGCTTAATCTAGATCCCAGGTTACTGACGTTTTGTAGAATCCACTACTTAATATGTCAAGGAGGATAAGGATCATCAAAATTGTTTGAGAAAAGATAATTTTTTTAATCAATATGAAACAGGAATAGATTTAGGCCTCCTTCTTATTAATCTGCACCTTAATAACTTGAAGTATTTCTAGATTGCTTAGGTGAATACATTTCTGCTATGATGAATAGAAAGATGATCGTCCCTACTTAGTATGTTATGATATTTTGCCATGTATAATGTGCACTTTTTTGCCCAAATTTTTGAGGGAAAAGTAAGGGTGCACATTATACATGGGTATTACCTGAAATACCTTGTATCTGTTCTTGTGTTTTGTAATTATTTGTTACATAAAATTTCTTATACCGTAATATAATAAAAAATAAATGCTAAAATTCCTTTATAATAAAAATAAATATAAGTAAAAAAATTGTTGTGGATAGGGCAGGGGAGAGTGATGAGGGGGAAATGGGGGAAACTGTAACAAAACAGCAATTAAAAAAGGTTATGCAACTATGTTTTTGATTTAATATATTTTTAAAGTATATTTTACTAATTATGCTAATACAGTTGTCCCAATTTTTCCCCTTTATCCCCCCTCCATCCTGAATCCCCCAACCCTCCAGCATTCCTCCCCCCTTAGTTCACATCCATGGGTTGTACATATAAGTTCTTTGAATTCTGTTTCCTATACCATTCTTTACCTCTCCTCATCTATTTTATGCCTACCAATGATGCTTCTTGTTCCTTGTACCTTCCCCCCATTCCTCCCCTCACCCTTGAAAACCCTCCATGTGATGTCCATTTCTCTGATTCTGTTCCTGTTCTAGTTGTTTGCTTAGCTTTTGTTTTCATTGTTTTTCCTTTTTTTTTTTTTTTTTAGGTTTGGTTGTTGATAGTTGTGAGTTTGTTGTCATTTTACTGTTTGTATTTTTTATCTTCTTTTCCTTGCATAAGTCCCTTTAACATTTCATATAGTAAGGGCTTGGTGATGATGAACTCCTTTAACTTGACCTTATCTGGGAAGCACTTTATTTGCCCTTCCATTGTAAATGATAGCTTTGCTGGATAGAGTAATCATTGATGTGGGTCCTTGCTTTTCATGACTTCAAATACTTCTTTCCAGCCCCTTCTTGCCTGTAAGGTTTCTCTTGAGAAATCAGCTGATAGCCTTATGGGCATTCCTTTGTAGGTAACTCTCTCCTTTCCTCTTGCTGCTTTTAAGATTCTCTCCTTATTTTTAATCTTGGACAATGTAATTATTATGTGCCTTGGTATGTTCCTCTTTGGGTGAAACTTCTTTGGGACTCTCTGGTTTTCCTGGACTTCCTGAAAGTATTTCCTTTGCCAGATTGGGGAAGTTTTCCTTCATTATTTGTTCAAATAAGTTTTCAATTTCTTGCTATTGTTCTCCTTCTGGCACCCCTATGACTTGGATATTGGAATGTTTAAAGTTGTCCCAGAGGTTCCTGAGCCTCTCTTCATTTTTTTGAATTCTTGTTTCTTCATTCTGTTCTGGTTGGATGTTTATTTCTTCCTTTTGTTCCAAATCATTGATTTGAGTCCTGGTTTCCTTCCTGTCACTGTTGGTTCCCTGAATATTTTGCTTTATTTCATTTTGGGTATCTTTCATTTCCTCTTTCATTTTTCGACCAGGCTCAATAAGTTCTGTGAACATTTTCGTTACCAGGGCTTTGAACTTTCCATCATTTAGGTTGGCAATCTCCTCATTGCTTAGCTCTCTTTCTGGAGTTTTGCTCTGTTCTTTCATTTGGGCCATATTTCTTTGTCTTGGCACAGCTGATAGGTTGTAAGGTTAGAGGGGGCCTTAGGCATTCACCCAGGCAGGGCAACCCTCTTTGCTGCACTGCAGTGCTGCCTGTGGGCGAGGGGCCAGAGGGAACATTGCAGCTCACTTGCTCGGCTCTAGCCCCACTTCCCAACAAACTCTTGTGAGACTGGGAGTTTCTCCCAACACGGCAACTGCCCTAGTCCACAGTCAGCTCTGAGTTTCAGTTTCCCATTCAGCTGGCTCCTCCCATGCAGTCTGTTGCCTTGTTGCCAATCTTCTCCACCCACCTGCCAGCCTGGCTCCTTTCTACTGGTCTGGTTGAATGTTTCTTTAATTTCTTCATTGTTGGAGTTCCATGCAGTTTGATTTTCTGGCACTTCCGGTTGTTAATTGTTTTTAGATTGGTTGTTAACCTCCTTTTGGTTGTGCGAGAAAACAAAGGGTTTCTACCTACACCTCCATCTTGGCTGGAACTCTCTGGATTTAATACATTTAGTTTCATTTAATTACTATATTAAATTACCATTAAATTAAAACAAATTAAAACTATAGATTTTTTCCTTAAAGCTTGGGCCAAACACATGGGTGTGCATTATATCCAGCAAAATACAGCATATTGTCATTTACTAGGAGCCATCTAATTAGAAAATTGATTGTTATTTAATAAGTGTCAATATTTTGGCTTGAGATCAACTATACTAATCCAAAAGCATAATTTTTTGGCAGTTGTTCTTCATCACTTATGTAACTTACATGCAACACTCTGGCAGAGCCGGCTAAGTCATTCAGTCACCCCGCAGCACAGTTTATAACTAACTCATCTTGAAGAATTCTCCAGGAAGCTACTTTGCATAAATGGGATCTTGTATGGATTTTATTAAAACTGTACTAAGGCAATAGTGGGAAAACGTGAATGGCCATACTGAAATTCCTCCATGCTGAAATCATTTTGGCCGTGCTCTGCGGTAGACAGTCCTGAGCCTCATTAGTCTAAGCACGAGGAGGCCAGAACTTCTTTCAAAGGACAGACCTGACCCTCTCTGCAGGCACCTGTGTGCCACACCTCACGGAATAGGTAGGGGTGGCTACATTTTCCTGCACATGTATGGACACCTTTTCATAAGAAGATGCCAACCACATGCCATTTTCCATGTACTGAAAATCAAAACTTACGGCTTTTCCTTCAACTGATAACATTAGATATTTGTATTTCATATCTTATCAGAGAATACAGACTCAAAATGTTTCCCATTTTTTCCAAAACCCAAAATATGTGCATGTATGTGTGTGTGTGTATATATACACACATCTTAAATTGGAAACTCAGTCAGACCCTTAAAAACCATCTTACTTGGGCTACATCAGTGTCCTCTTTATGAAAATACATGAAAAGTATTTCTTCATGATCTCAAGCTATTCTTTCCCTGTGAATTAATTTATTCTCATCATATAGGTTCTCTGAGTCTATTTTACTTTTTGCTTTGGCCTACTAGGATGTTCAAATTCATATTTGTTACCCAAATTTAACAATTGAGTAAGATGTATGGCCTGACTTTTAAGTTACTAATTCTTACATTTCAGTTCTGATATTCCACTGGTCCCTAATGTTTAATTTTTTCTTTAATATTCTTATGTTATATGCATCAGTGATCACATCTAAAAGTGTTAATGCAAAGCTATTTTTAGGAAGGAGTTATGCACTTCAGTAGCTTTGACCTTAGCTGGGAGGCCACACCACACCAGATACTTAAAAGTAACATCAATTACAAAAAAATACTCTTTCACATTTTCCTTATTTATGACACACCCCCCATGGAAAGTGTGTTCTGAGTGGGAGGAGAAACTTGGTACTTCAATTTGTTTCTCATTTGCTTTGAAAAATTAGTACTATTCCTTTGACTAACTCATTTTGGAAAATCAATGAAAGAGATCAATGAGATTTACAAACTATTCAATGAATAATTTCTTTCAAAAGCATCACACAATTTCCCCTTCACCTCTCCTGCTCTTTGAGGGCAGGGCACAAATCCATTATATACATTTAGGTTCTTACTACCCGTCTCATTACATATATGGGGATACATTATTAACAACTTATAGACTTCCCTCTCTAGAATTAAAACTTATCTAACATTATGGAATTCCAGAATTTGCTCTTCTTAAATGCTTCTTTTGGGAGCCATGTTATCTCCATTTTCATATTTTCTCCCTTATGCCCAACCCTAATTCTGACTCAGTACCTTGGTGATTACTCAGTAAAGATTTCACAGGATCACTCTAAATGTATTCTCTGATCCATAGAAGGTTGCTTTATGGCTGCCTGGCCATGTTTTAGTGACTTCTCTGAATTTTGTAGCCTGAAGCTGAACTAAATAGTAGAGGGGAAATATTCTATCAGTATAATCATTTTAATTTGCAGGGTATACACTATTGGGAACTGTAGTTGTGGTGCAAAGCAATAAAGATGAAAAGCATGAAATCTGGTCTGGGTCTTCGGATGCCATCCTGTTCTAAGCCTGATGACAGTAGGGAATTTTTATAGAGACTTTGTAGAAGCCCTTAGAGATGATTGTAATGGCTTCTCCAGTTGGATCTCAATTCTGCACGGCCCTCACTTTATCCCAGCTTAATAATTCACACCTTAAAGCAACCTACCAGCACCATTCATTAATTCAACAAATGTTTATTTAGTGCTTATTAAGGGCAAGACATCATACAAAATACTTAATAAATATTAACAGAGGAGGTAGGAAGGGTACTTCCATTTCCAGGGCTTTTATCTATTTTTTCAAATTTAAGACTTACAGTATTTATTACCTGTTAAGCCAAGTCTTACACCACCTCAGCCTTCTTATCACCTACCAACATATGTTAATTCTGAATTTTTCCAATAATCAATATCTATGCATAAAAGCCATAGTTGTGCTGATTTTTATAGAACCGAGAGAGTAGGCTACACTCTTTTACCTCTCTTTTATTTATCACTGGGATGTTCACAGGTTCTTAAGAATTAGAGAATGACCCTGGCCTCCTGAAATAGGAGAAATATAGTGTTTGGGAAAGTTATACTCTATAATGGAAGCTTTCAACTGGGAAAAATACAGAAGGGTGACTCATACATAGCTCCTTCTCTCTCTATATAATATATGGTGTATGTCTGTATAATTTTTTTCATTTAGTTATTTCATTTTATTTTATGTTACAATTTTTCCACGTTGGTATATACAACTTAAACCTGGATTTTTACATGGCTGTTTCAATAACTTTTCCAGTATATCATATCATCTGTTAGGCATTTTATTTATTATCATTGAAATTATTCCCAATCTTTCCTATTACAAACATTGGTGCAGTTAGAGAACATGTGCAGGAACAGCTCTAGGACCTATAGGTGGGATCACAAATTTGAAGACCCTTCAATACATGCCCTGTTTTGTATGATGGTCTTCAGATTTTGCATTGACTGGTCTCTGAAGTTATAACATGCTGATTTTCAAGAACTAGTACTTAATATGCCGGAAATTCAGAAGAGGAACTTTGAAGAATCCCAATAGAAACATGATCACCTTCCCAGAAGAGAGATTTCCCAGTGATGTGTGTGTATTACCTTCACGCATTAATGCTTCACCTTGTGTGGGTGATGAGTGCTTCAAAATGTTATAGAATATTTTTATTAAATTATTCTTCATTTTCTATTAGTGACAATACCTAAAAGTACAAATTCAAAAATGTCTAAGAAAATCATCAGTGTTACTGACAATGGGATGGTGGGTTCAAAAAGAATGTAATTATGAAATAATGTCTTTTATTTTAATGCTTCTGAAATGTCTCTATGACAAAGTAGTATAAGGAAAGAGCCTTTATATATCTAGTTTTCACAAGTCAATTCTAAATGGGTGCATTTTCCCCAAATTTCTTTTTTATCTTTTTAGAACTTGTTTGTTTTTTATTTATTATTTACTGTATTTTTTGGACTATAATATGCACTTCCCCCGCCCCCCCCCCCCAAATTTTGGAGGAAAATGGGCATGTGTCTTATAGTCTGAATGTTCTGTTTACATTTACATTGTTGAAATATTATGCTATTTGTGTACCACATTTTTTGCTTCAAAAATTTTTTTCCCTATTTTCCTCCTCTAAGACCTAGGTGAATCTTATGGTCCATCTTAATTTGTGATGGTGAATCTTAATTTGTTGTTGTTCTATTACAGTTGTCCCAATTTTCCCCCGTTGCTACCCCCTGCCTTCCCCCGCCCACAAGTCAGTCTCCAACCTGTTATCCATGCCCATGGGTCATTTATACTTATTCTTTAACTAGTCCCTTCCTCTTCTTTCCCCCATTATCTCTCTCCCCTCTCTCCACTGGTCCCTGTCAGTTTGTTCCTTGTTTCCACACCTCTGGTTCTATTTTGCCTGTTTGTCTGTTTTGTTCACTGGTTCCTGTTATAAATGAGATCATATGGCATTAGTCTTTCACCACCCGGCTTATTTCACTTAGCACAGTGCTCTCCAGTTCTATCCATGCTTTTGCAAAAGGCAGGAGTTCCTTCTTTCTGCTGTGTAGTATCCTATTGTGTAAATATACCACACTTTTTTTACCCACTTATTTACTGATGGGCACTTAGGCTGTTTCCAGCACTTGGCTATTGTAAATGGAATGCCGCTATGGACATTGGGGTGTATAGGTTCTTTTGAATGACTGTTTCAGCATTCTTAGGGTATAATTCTAACAATGGAATTGCTGGGTCAAAAAGCAGTTCCACTTTTAGCTTTTGAGGAAATTCCATACTGTGTCCCATAGTGGCTGCAGCAGTCTGCATTCCCACCAACAGTGCAGTAGGGTTCCCTTTTCCCTACAACCTCGCCAGCACTTGCTGTTTGTTGATTTGTTCATGATGAAGACCATTCTGACTGGTGTGAGATGGTATCATATGGTATCTCAGTGTGGTTTTAATTTGCATCTCTTTAATAGCTAGTGATGTTGAATATCCTTTCATAGCCTATGGGCCCAATTTCTTTTTGAATGAAATGTTTCTTACAATTCAAATATAATTCTTAATCACTTCAAGTGGCTTAAAATTAAGAACAGTTGAAAAAAGTGTTGAAGAGAAAAATATTTTAGAAAACTCAAGAACAGCTAGCAAACATTATACCCCATTATAACCTATTCATGGTTGTAACAGCTTTATATGATATGTGAACTCTGTTGGGAACTTTGTGTTACCTTAAAAAACAACACACACACACACAGTGTTTCAGAAGAATCACTTCCTGCAATAAGTATTTTTTCTAACCAAGCAGCGACACAGACAGATCTACAACAGATGTGTAAGGGCTGCCCTGTAGAGTTTAGAAGCATTTAGACGAGAGTAATTCAAGTAGATACAGGAATTGGCCTGCCCACTGTCTCATTTCAACTTTACACAGTATATATTTTGTAGTATTTCATACTTCACTTCTGAACTGACCTTTGCCTGAAATGGAATGTCTTTTATCCAGCAAGACTGGAAGAATTCATTCTGTACTGCGTGTGCTTTGGTACCTATTTCAAAGATTTCAGCTGCGGTCAGGCATTCTGTGTTTTCTCATATGCAGTGGAAAACTGCTGTCTAGCATGCCCTTGAAGATGAATTTGTCTATTTCCCTTTACAATGAAAAAGCATTTCATGAAATTTAATTCATGATTAGTTCCGAAAGGCCTACTTCCTCTAGTCATGGATGAATGTACAGTATTTCATCCCTAGGATGCTTTTGGATGCTCTAAAAACTGCCAAACATCTGACCAAGGCAAGGCACAGGATGGGAAGTTATCATCTGAGCCCTCAGTATGTGAAATCAAAGCCTCCTCAATGGGTTGCGTGAGTCTTGCTGTATCCTCACTTCAGGGAAGAATTAAAATCGTCCCCTCCCTCTAACACTGCTTCACTGCTAACGTCCAACACTATTCACTGCTCAGGGCTTTTCCTTTTCTTCTCAGCATGTGAAATCAACTTGGGCACGTTTGGAGAGAGGTAGTTATAAGCTGTGGTTTTAGAAGTGTTTTTCTAAAATGACTAGAGATGATTAACATTGTCATGTTAACAATTATTTTCTCCTTAAGTTAGGATTATGGGGGATTCTTACTTTAATATTCTTCTAACACACAAGGAAACTTATACCTTGCCACTTACGTGTATCACAGGGTTCCTCCCTGGGGGTGGGAGGTCTGTTTCTGCCCATAACTACTGCAGATTTGGGGTCACTGCCACATTCAACTGTACAGTTCTAGACATAGAGCTTGCTGTTGCCTCTAAAGAATAATGTGCTCATGAATACCTCAAAAGATTCTTAAAATGTCAGGTGTATACACAAAAGCAAATATGGTTCACAATTGGATATGATGGGGTCTGCATAGCTTTTGAGAAGATGAGAATTTTGTTGATATACTCAGAGAGAAAAGCCTGATAGGATTCTTTTTTACCATGAAAACCCTGGTAAAAATGAGCTTAAGTTCTGAGGAAATAATTTTTCAATTCCAATAGTGAATGATGAAAGGAGATGTAACGTATAGGCATACTCAAGGGCACATATGTTCCAGGGGAAAAATAGCACAAAATTTATGTAGTAAATGACCAAAATGAAATTAAATCTATGAAATACTATTTCATTTATTTTGAGTGTTAACATAGTCCATAAAACTAGTGGCAATTGTACTTTAGCTGAATTGCTTATAATCTGCCATTTTGCCAAAGTTATTGTGAACGATGAAAAAATTTGCTATTCTTAATGTTCTATGTCAATTCTGAAACGAATCACAGGTTATATTACCCCAAAACAAAATGAGTTTTCAAAGGTAATTGCAATTCTATTATTTCTTAGACTAATATAATATACTCATCCATATTTTTACTGGGGAAAATTACACTTAATCTGTAATTGTCTCCCCCTTGTTTTTTGCCTGATAATTCCTCAACTGACTTTGCTTTGCTAATATAGACCACTGTCCCTCAACCTGATTACTATTACCATTTTGAACAGGATAAGAATTGTGCCAGTTCTTAATGCCTGTCTTGTGCGACGTAGAGTTTTTAGCAGCATTCCTGGCCTCTCGCCACAGGGCGCCATCACACCCTCCCCCTCTCTGTGGCAATCAGACCCGTCATCAGACATTGCCAGATGTCCCCTAGAGGGTAAAATTTCCCCAAATTGAGAATCACTGTGGGCAAAGTAATAACCCTATGTCTGGTTCTAATTTATTTTGTATTTAATTCCTTAATTACACATTCATTTGGAAATAATTTGTCATTCATTCATGTCAAAGAAAATTATGAAATAAATGTTGAGCTTGCTTTTGCCAGGGCTTGAAAGACTTTGTGAGGTTGAACACATAAGTTTAGTTTATCAAACATTTTGCTCATGGGCCAGTGGTCCTCACATGCTTTACATTCTAAATATCATGAAAAAAACATTTCACACATGACTGAGAAGAATGGAATTGCTTTTGATGATACATTTATAATAAGGCAATGCTATTATTATTACTAGAAACTATTAGTCATTAGTCATGACTCTCATTTAAATATAAAATTAACATATGTCAAAGATTTTTTTCATTCCACACATTAACTAATGAGAGAACCAGTAAGAAGTTAAACCTCTCCAAAGAGCATTTGAGAAGGTAGGTGTTTGTAGGTAATGGAATGAATGAGTCTTTGATACAGAATGAATGTTTTCTAAGCACAGTTGTAACTTCGGCGGATTTATTATCTACCAAACAGATGATTTACAAGATAAAAGTTTACAAGGCAACACAGAATTTCACTACCTCTAAGACCTTTACTCAATATTCTTAATAATAGTAGATCACTTATTCAGTGAGACTTTCAGAGATGGGTAGAGAGATGTGAATAATTTTTAAATAGCCTGCTTCCCCTAGAAGAGAAAAGAAAGCAGAGTGCTGTGACTCAAGTGCCGAAATCTGTCCATGTTGCATAAGTCCACTTTAAACTTAGACTGTCTTTCAGCTGCCACGCATGACAGTGTCTGTTATACAGTCGTGACAGGCAATCATCCGAACCTTAAATATGGCTCCTTTGTATTCTTTCTATTCACTCCTCATTCCCTTCCACAAAGGAAGAAAATGAAGGTAATAACTATGCTGAAATAGATCAGTAAACTATTTCTTATATTTTTGTCAGCATTTAAGTAAGAAATACACAGACTTCTTGAGGTTTGTGTCCTCTGACTTGAGGTTTGTGTTCTTCTGTTCTACAGAAGCTCAGCTTTTCCAATAAGTTAAAAATGATAATAAATAGATGGAAGGGGCCAAATGACAGTCCTATAAACTACTTGTCATCTGTCAGTTGCTTTCCACTTTGGTCTGATTTACTTCATCTGGTGGTAGAATGTGTCCAGCTGAAGATTAATGAATTCAGACACAGCACAGCTATGTAATCATGTTACATTTCAGGAGAAACTGTTTGTGGTCAAACTTGTTAAAGATAGTCCATTTCTATGGAAGTAAGATCTTTTCAAAGCGGTTAGAAGGTTATCAGAAACTCTAGATGAAAAATTCCATGTACAATTACCTGTTTTCTCTCCAAAGCCTGATCTGTTTCCTTCCCTTGCAATCCCTCTCAGATGCAAAGCCTTCCCACTTCAGTTCAGTTAGTCCTTCAGCGGGGCTCCTCTTGGACTTGTGTAACGCAATTCTTTTGACATTAAGTGCTTCCTTTCCACAGTCTCAAGAATACAGCAGTTAATTTCCCATTGCACTTTATCTCACTCTAAAATTTAGATTAGTCATGGAGTTAGGGTTTCATTTGTCATTTTGTTAAGGAGGTCACCTCATGTGGCAGTATTAAATTTAGGTTGTACTTTGATGTTCTGACTTGACGTATTTTCTGAGTTAATACAGAAGTACTTGGCAAGTGAATTATCTGTTCTGTTTCTTTTTTATGACCTTTTATGTCCTCTAATTCTGATAACAGTTTGAGAGGGAATATGGAAATGGTTTAGCCCTTGGAAACTGAATGCAAAGACCTTAGCATCTGTAGGCTTATTGAGATTATTCCAAGAGAGAATTCACCTGATAGAACATAAACTTAAGGAACAGTGTTAATTACTCCTTGTTATGTAACAAGTTGTCCACAAACATAGCAGTTTAAAACAATAAACATTATCTCACAGTTTCTAGGATCAAAGAACTGTATGTGGCTTACCCAATGGTTCTGGCTCAGGTTCTCTCAAAAGGTTTTAGTTAAGCTGTTGGCTGGAGCTGCCGTCCTTAAGGCTTTGCTGGGGCTGGAGAGTCTGTGTGCAAATTCACTCCTTTTGTTTTCTATTGTATTTTTTTCCATTACCATTTATCCTCCTTATACCTCCCCTCCCACAATCACTACCCTGTTATCCATGTCCATGAGTCCATTAACCATGAACAAAATAGAAAGACAACCCACAGATTGGGAGAATGTATTTGCTGATACATCTGATAAGGGGTTAATATCCAAAATTTATAAAGAACTTATAAAATTCAATACCAAAACAAACAATCCAATTAAAAAAATAGGCAAAAGACCTGAATATACACTTCTCCAAAGAAGACATACACATGTCCAATAGACATATGAAAAGATACTCAGCATCACTAATCGTCAGAGAAATGCAAATAAAAACCACAATGAGAGACCATCTCACACCTGTCAGAATGGCTATCATGGATAAATCAACAAACAACAAGTGCTGGCGAGGATGTGGAGAAAAGGGAACATTTTTGCACTGTTGTTAGGAATACAGATTGGTGTAGTCACTGTGGAAAGCAGTATGGACATACCTCAAAAAATTAAAAATGGTTCTGCCTTTTGACCCTAAGACCCCACTTCTTGGAATACATCCAAAGAAACTCAAAACACTGATTCAAAACATAAGCACCCCTATTTTCATTTCAATGTTATTTACAATCACCAAGATATGGAACAGCCCAAAACCATCAGTAGATGAGTGGATAAAGCAACAATAGAACATTTACCCAATGGAAAACCACTTGGCAAAAATAAAAAAAGAAGAAAAATTTTACCTTTTAACCCTAGCATGGATGGACCTGGAGAACAAAATGCTAAATGAAATAAGCCAGCCAGAAAAAGACAAACACCATATGATTTCATTCACATGTGGAATCTAATGAACAAACTGTGCTGACAAGAAAAGTAGAGACAGACTCATAGATGGAGAGCAGATGACAGCTAACGGGGAGCGGTTTGAGGGCGGAGGAAAATTCGCTCTTTCCGAATGTTGCCACGCCTCTGTTCCTTGCTGACTACCGGCCAGATGTTATGATGTGCTCCTTCACAGGGCTAATCATAACTTGGGAGCTTTCTTCCCCCAGAGTGATATAAGAGAGAGGGAGAAGAGAACAAGACTATGCCCAAGACAGAAGCTACCATTTCTAGAATGTAAAGATGGGACATAGCAACACAATGGCCATAAGATATGGTCACACAGACCATCTTTTGTACAGTGTAACAAGGCACTACACAAGGACTCCTAAATTGGCACCAAAAATATTACAGTCTCATTTATTGGATGCCTACTAAGTACTTCACTCAGATTACCTCCTTTCTTCCTCCCCACGAAGGTTTCAGAGAATATTATGTTCATTTAGAAAACAGAGGCTCGAAGGAGATTAGTAAGTAGCCCAAAGTCACAGAGCCAGTACGTCGGTAAACCATGCATGCATTTTTCACTGTACTTTCTTCACCTTGGGAATCTTCCCTGTCCATTTTTAGACATTGTTTAAACTTCTAAATGAAAATGTCAGACATTTTCCCCTACAGGTTTCCTTGGTTCCTTTCCGCCTCCCTAGGCACAGTCACGGGCGCCTACAGCAACCCCACCTACCCATTTCCTCAGAGTAGAGTGTTTGCACATTAAAATACAGCTCAGTCAGAAAGCAGTTTTAATTTTTTTATTTTATTAAACACTTAAAAAATCAAGTATCACCTTTTCACAATGGGATAGAGACTATGCAAAGAAATATAAAATGTGTATTTTACCTTTAAGAAATTCAAAATATTTAGAGAAATAAAACACAAGAAACAGTTGCAGCCTATCATATTTGTTCATTTTAATTAACCCAAAGTTCCACCCTTTCCTTTAAACTACTAAATATATTTTTAAGAAACTTGAAGGTGACTTCTGTAGGTCAAAGCAGATTGTCCATATGTCTTTTGCCCAATAGACCAGGATGGGTACACTCTGTACAAATAGAAGAAAACAAAATGGAATGCAAATTAAATGCTGAATAAGAAATGGTGAAATAGTTTGCATTGACAAGTTCATCCCTCTCGTGGTGGTGTTCCCCCCCCGAGACCCACAGGGACGATTTCCCCCTCCAGTCTCAATTTGACCTCGTGATCTTCACACCAAACTTTACTCAGTCACTCCTGCCACGTCTTATTTTGTACAAGAAAGGAAATTTTGTTATATTTAAGATTTAGTTTACTCCCTTATTGTCACAGTTACAGCTGGCAATACATTTTAGACAGTATTTGTTGTAGTAACAGGCGTATGCCTCCTTAAATTCCTTGCTTCTATCTTTATAGATAACCCTACATACACACTGAATTTGGGGTGCTTTGTATTGAAACAAGTGCATGTATTATTTTAATAAGAAAAACATCAGCATTTCATTCTAGCTATTTTTAAACTAAAAGCTAAGTTTCATGTAAAAAGACTGTTTATAAGCTGCTACTGTATTAGTACCAGTGGATAGTTTGGCATTATTTATATGAATGTAAAAAGGCTCCTTCAGTGCTTGAAAGGGCAAATCTATGAAGAAAATGGAGTACTTGCATCTGAATCCATCTTTATGAATAATCATTCATAAATAAAATATTTTGGGAGTTTTAACTGGGAGGAATACCAGGTTTGAAATTTTGTTGCCTTTCAGAGTCTTTACAGGAATGTTCTCTGGCATTTTTGCTGTTCCCAACCTCTAAGGTTGATGCCTCACAGATGGTTTTTTTAAAATAAGTTTTTATTTTTCAGTTACAGTTGATGTATAATATTAGTTTCCGATGTACAACCCAGTGATTAGAGATTTTTATAACTTACAAAGTGATCACCCCAATAGACCTAGCACCCATCTGACAGCACACAGAATCATTACAACTTTGTTGACTAGAGCAGGGAATGGAGTCGCGGTTGTTTTTTTTTTTTTAAAGATTTTATTTTTATTTTTAGAGAGAGGGGAAGGGAGGGAGACAGAGAGGGAGAGAAACAGCATTGTATGGTTGCCTCTCACATGGCCCTCACGGGGACCTGGCCTGCAACCCAGGCATGTGCCCTGACTGGGAATCGAACCGGGATCCTTTGGTTCCCAGCCCGCGCTCAATCCACTGAGCTACACCAGCCAGGGCATGTTTTCAAGTGACTCTGCATTTGGTGTTTCGGTTGGCCAGCTACACATACACCCAGATGTTAAGGATCGGGAGAATGCATTCCCTTGTTGCATGGAGTAAATGTCATTCACTTTTCTTTATAAAAATCTTCAGAACTTAATGAGCAGAATGTGATAGTAGAAAATCAACATAAAGTTTTTATAAACACACTAAATAAGCAATTTAAAGCTTTGCACTCTTGCAAGCCTAAGAGGTGGCAGCAGGGTGCTGTGTGTGTGGGCAGGGGCCGCCTGGACGCGCTCTGGGCTGCCCTTGCCGCAGCAGAGAGGTTTGTCTCTGCCCAAATGTGGGTGTAAAATGGTAGTAAAAAACCTTTCTATTGCATTCTCTTTGGATAATTTGGTTGTCGTTTTGTATCAAATTAGAAAATTGCTAAAAAAATATTTCACTCAAAAATCATTATATTCATCAGCTATGGTTAATGTCAAAAGTTTTAATACAGTTTAAATAAATTTGGCACAAATAACTCCTTTGAAAAAATTGCCAAACAGAATAGAAAAAACAAATCACTACCAAAAAGAATGATTTCTCAGGTAATAGTGAAGAAGTTTCTTTTTTATTCAGAGTTTGCTGTAAATTCTAAATATATGCCAGAATGTTAATGAAAAAAAGTAATAATGGAAATGTATTTCCCCATTATGAAGGAACATATGAATCATTAAATCATGATAAATATGATCATTATAAGACTAAAATTAATACGAAAAACATAATTAGAACTATCATTTTACTCTGGTTAAAAGGTAATTTATAGCAAATTTTAATGACCAGTTTTGGGGATTTGCTTTTCATAGATGATGAAAACCTTTGCATTAACTATATTTCTTGTGTTTCTGTAATCAATGTTGAAATATAACTGCAACATAATGAAAGAGGAACAAGTAAGTATTTTTTCTAGATTAAAAATTAGCTTCCCACACTTGGCTTTTATTAAAGAGGCTAAAAATTATATATAATCTTATCCTCTCTTGAATTTAGCCAACATGACAGGCATGATACTATTATACCTAAAATATGTGGTTATCTGGTGCTGTGTTTGAACCATGACATGGTAGGACTAAAAATAATAGAAAATATTACATTTAAAGAATTTTTAATCAGTGCAGAAAAGAATAACTTTAAAAATTTTGAAGATGTTAGTATACAAAGTCTGTTACGAAAAAGTTCAGCCATTGTTAATATAACAAGAATGGTTTGTGTGACATCAATGTAACCTGGCAGCCAATGAGAGTGGATTGGAATGCGCATGCGTGAACAATGACAGCTTCACTGTACTAGTCAGTGAGGGAGGTGGACGCCATTGCGTGAGCATGTGTACTGCATGGCCATTACATTCAAAATGATGGAGCTAGTAGAACAACAAATCTACATCAGATTTTATGTTAAGCTTGAACATTCCTCTGCACAAACTATTCAAATGATTCAGAAGGCTTTCAGGGATGATGCAACAAGTGCAGCACAAATAAAAATGTGACAGAAATACTTCAAAGATGGTCGAGAATCTGCTGAAAGTGATCCATGGTCTGAAAGGCCTGCAACGAGCAGAACACCTGAGAATGTTGGATGCATACGGACTACAATCAACAAAGGTCGGCAACTGAGAGTGCAAGAATCAGAACCTGATCTGGGGATTCCAAAAACTGCTGTGTCCAAGGTTTGACACAGAATCTTGACACAGAACATGTCCTGGCACAATTTGTTCTCTGCAGCTTCTGCTACCAAAGCAGAAGGAACATCATGCTGCAGTTGCTGATGACACTGGGAGAACTGTGTGAAGTCCCTAGGGGCCTACTTTGAAGGGGACTGAAGTGCCATTGTCCTACGTACAATGTTTCTTGTCTCCTGTATATTCATCAATAAATGGCTCTATTTTGCATAGTACGTGGCTGTATACTTTCTGGACTGACCTTGTATATCAAGAAAGAAAGGAAGTTAATATTCTGTATTTCCCTGAAGAAAGTAAGTAAATATTCTAATGGTAATTGTTAGAATTCTTCTTCCCCCTCTCTTTCTTTCTCTTTCTCTCCCCTCCTCCTTCTCTCATACTCTCTGTGTTATATAAATGAGGTAGAGAAGTGAGAAATGTTCGAGAATGTTGGATAAGGAGATACATAGACAAACAAGAGCAAATCATCCCATAAATACATACTACTTGATTTAACAGGTTGAGCTTGAAAGCTCCAGCTGGAGAAGGGGAAAGACTAGTCAAGAAGCTCTCTCTGAAGAAATTTTGTTACAGCAATGCCTTTTAATTATTTGTTTCCTCATTTATTATGTTTATTAAATGGGTCTTTTGGAAGTAAAATTTACTAACATAGTAATGCACAGATCTTAGCTATTTTGATAAGTGAATTCATTGTATACATTTTCTTAATATCATCTTTATATGAGCTTTTAATTTGATGAAACATAACTTATGACTATTCTTTTATAATTAACACTTTCTATGTCTTGAGAAATCTTGTCTACTCTTTGTTCAGGATGATATTTTCCTATGTTTTTTTCTAAAGGCTTTATAGCTTTTTTTTTTTTCCTTTAAGTCTATTTTATACCATGAATCAATATTTTGTATGGTGTAAGGTAAGGATCAAGATTAATTTTTTTACACGTACATACAGTTGTTCCTACATCGTTTGATGAAAGGATTTTGCTTTGATACTTTTATTGAAAATCAATTTACTGCGTAAGTCTATTTCTGTACTCTCTTTTGTCACTTATTTTATGAATAGCCGAGTTATTGATTGCTGATGGCTCTGTAGAAAGTCTTGAATTTGGGCTGTGTAAGTCCTCTAGCTTTTTTAAAAAAATTATTTAAAAATTTTTATATCTTTTTCATTTCTATTGGGTTGACCAAAAAATCCGTTCAGTTTTTTTTGTAAAATAAAAGACACATTTCTCATTTTCACCAATAACTTTATTGATTTGGATAGTTTGAGTGTGTCAGCTATCTCCTGCATGGTATAATGTTGATTGTTCTCAGTGTTTCAGTGTGATTGATATTAACTTTAGTGGTCAACCCAACCATAGAGCATGGTCCAGCGAGAAATTTCCATGAAACTTCACAAACCACTTTTGATACATTCAGTCAGAGCATTTTCTCCATACACTGCACAAATCTTTTTTTTTTTTTTTTGCATTTCAGTTGTGTTTTGTTTTTTTTTTAATTTTTTTTTTTAATTTTTAGAGAGAGGGGAAGGGAGGGAGACAGAGAGGGAGAGAAACAGCACTGTATGGTTGTCTCTCACATGGTCCTCACTGGGGACCTGGCCCGCAACCCAGGCATGTGCCCTGACTGGGAATCGAACCGGGACCCTCTGGTTCCCAGCCCGCGCTCAATCCACTGAGCTACGCCAGCCAGGGCTGTTCAGTTGTGTTTTAAAACACAACTGAAATAGTAAAGCATAATATGCCAAACATGTTGTCTATTTTCTTCCATCTTCAATATTAAAATGACTACACAAAAATTCACCAATTTTGATAATTTTTTTAAAAATTCACTTTGATATGACAGCTGTCACAATCTAGCAACATTGTTTCAAATGAAGTTAAAGACAACTGAGTGCTACTAGGGTCATCTTACGGAAAAAATCAAACAAACTTTTTGGCCAACCCAATATATCTATTTTGAATCAGCTGGTTAATTTCTATAAAAAATGTCTGCTGGGATATTGATTGAGAGGAATGGCATTGGATCTACTAAGCTATGAACATGATATATTTCTTTGTTTATTGGTTATCTTTAATTTTTCTAACAATATGCAGAAGTATGTATGAGTGCTGAATTTATTTTTAAGTGTTTTATGTTTTTATGTTGTAAATGGAATGGACTTTTAATTTCATTTTCTAATTGTCTATTGCTAACATGAAAATATGTTGTTGTATATTGACCTTATATTTTTTGGCTTTCCCACATTTATTCCTCAGTTATATGGTTTTGTAGATTTCTTAGGATTATTTATGTACACAAATATGTCATATGAAAATAAAAGAAATCATCTCCAGTTATTTTTATGTAGACATGATGTTAAAACTACATTTCAATGAAGTATCAAAAGAAATATGTAAAACATATTTTTAAAGTTCCATTTGTGGAGTAACATCGGTTAACATTATACAAATTTTAGGTGTACAACTTTATAATATGATATTTATATATTCCATTGTAAGTTTACTACCCAAAGTCTAGTCGCCTTTCATCACCAGATATTTGACCCCCTTTATCCTCTGATAACCACCACACTGTTGTCTGTGTCTGTGAGTTTATTTGTAGTTTGTTCATTTATTGCTTTTTGTTTTATACGCCACATATGAGTGAAATCATATGACTCTTGTCCTTTTTAATCTGGTTTATTTCACTTAGCATGGTGTTCTCAGGATCCACCCATGTTGTTTTCGATGGCAATATTTTATCTTTTTTATTGCTGAGTATACTCCATTAATGGGGAAGTTTATCCATTATCTTATTAATGGACAGCTTGGCCATTTCTAGTATTTGGTTCTACGAATAAATTTGCTATGAATGCTTTCATGCAAGTCTTTTTGTAGATATGTGTTTTCTTTTCTCTTGGCTAAATACCTAGTACTGAAACTGCTTAGTCATAGAATGGACATTTTTTAAATTCTAATTTTATTTTTCTTTTCGATTTATTTTTATTTTGGAAATTTGGATTCTAGTTTTAGTAACTAGTTTCTCAGAAGCTGCCAACCTTTTCAAAGGCATTGCATCATTTGCAAGAAAGTTTCAGGTAATCTATTACTTCCTTGCTAACCTTTGGTTTTTGAGTTTTTTATTTTAGCCATTCTACTTTGTAGGTATTTGTATTACCCTGTGTTTTAATTCACATTTTACTAATGAATAGATACTGAGTACTCTTAATGTGCCTATTGGCTATTCATGTATCTTCCTTTGTGAAGTTCTAAAATAATTTGCTCTTTTTTGTTAAATTATTTTTAATTTGTAAGTTATGAGTTCTTTTGTATTCTGGATAGCAGATCTTTGTGCATTTATTTTCCCCCTGTATGTGTGCTTATTTTTTAATGACATCATTTGTTGAGCAAAAATTTTTAACTTTGATAGTTTATCAATTTTTCTTTTATGATCATTTTGTTCTGCTTCCTATTTAAGAAATCTTAGCTCTAAGTTTCAAAGATACTCTTCTGTATTTTCTTCCAAAACCTTTATAGTTTTAGCTTTTATGTTGAGGTCTATGATCCACCTCAAATTAATTTAACTTGTTTGTGTGTGGTGTGGGGTAAGGACTGAGGTTCTTTTAAAAAATATTAATATATATTTATTCCAGGACCCTTTATTGAAAAAACATTTTCCCCATTGAATTACTTTGGCATCATTATTAATCATCAAACGATCTTTGAAGTATAGGTTTACTAATGGGTTTTCTAATTCATGCTGTTGATGTAGTCTCATTATATCAACCTGTCTTTATTACTCTAGTTTTATAGTAAGCCTATAGTATAGTATAAAAATCAGGTAGTACAACTCTTTTAACTTTATTCTTCTTTTGAAATATTTCTATGACTAGATGGTTCTTTATATCTCTCTACAAAATTTAGATTCATTTCTCTTTCACAGTGACTGCAAGTTACCAGGGAACTGCGTTGACTCTGTAGAGAAGAAATTATGTCTTAAAAATATTGAGCCTTCTATTTCATAAACATTATGTTTATTTATTACTTTTTTTTAAAGTTTCCTCCAGGAATATTTTGTAGTTTAAGTATAGAGGATTTTAATGTCCTCTTTTAAACTTGTTCCCACATATTTTGTTTGTGAACAATTGTAAGAAAAATAGTTTTCTAATCTTATTTCCAATTGTTAACTGCTGTTATATAATAATACAACTATTTTTATATTAGCCTTGTATCTATCTCACACAATTCACTTACTAGCTTCTAGAAGTTGTTTTTAAATTCTATAGGATTTTCTATGTAAACAATCATGCATCTTCCTGTCATGACTATTACTTTTTTCTAATTATGTGTTTTATTCCCTTTTCTTACCTATTTCTCTGACTATATTTTTAGTAGTGTTGAATGAAAGCTTTGAGAATGGGTATTAATTACCCCATTTCCTAACTTAGGAGGAAAGCATGAATACTTCACCATTAAATAGAATGTTGGCTGCAGTAGGTTTTTCATAGGTGTTCTTATTCAGAATGAGAACATTCCTTCATTTTCTGGTTGGTTGAGAGCATTTTATTTTTAATCATGAATCTGGGGAAACATTTTTATTCTTCTATTGAATTATTTATAACATTTTCTTTATAATATTCATAGAATGAATCACTTGGATTTATTTTGAAGAGTTATTCCAATCTGGGATTTCTGGAGTATACTTCACTTGATTATGATGTATTATCCTTTTTATATATGGCTAAATTGAATTGACTTAATATCTCTAATTTTTTCCTAAGCTCACGGGTATTATTGATCTGTGGTTTTCTTTTTAAAATATCTATCACTTTTTAAGGTCAAGATTATGCTCCCTACACAAATAGGTTTGGAATGTGTTCTCGTCTCTGTTTTATGAAAATTTGTATAAGACTAGTATTCCTTCCTTAAATATTGGAGAAAAATTTTAGTAAAACTATCCTGGCATGGAATTTTCTTAGGATAACTTTTAAACTCTGAATTAAACTTTTGATAGATATAAAAATTATTCATAGTTTTTCTTCTTCTTTTGTCAGTTTTTTAAAGAATTTTTCTATTTCATCTAAGTGTTGAATTTGTTGTATAAAATTGTTCATAACATTTTCTTATTAACCTTTTATTTCTGTAGGACCTGAAATTAAACTCCACTTTCATTACCGTTATTGGTAATTGTGTGCTTTCTTTTCTTCTCTTGATCAGACTAGCTAGGTGATTTTATTCTTATTTTATTTTATTTTTAAAATATATTTTATTGATTATGTTATTACAGTTGTTCCATTCCCTCCTTTATTCCCCTCCTCCTTGTACTACCCTTCCCACCTGCATTACCCCTCCTTAGTTCATGTCCGTGGATTGTACATATAAACTCTTTGGCTTCTACATATCCTATACTATACTTAACCTTCTCCTGTCTATTTTGTACCTACCATTTATGCTTCTTATTCCCTGTACCTTTTCCCCCATTCTCCCCCCTCGACCTCCCCACTGATAACCCTCCATGTGATCTCGATTTCTGTGATTCTGTTTCCGTTCTAGTTGTTTGCTTAGTTTTTGTTTTTTAGTTTCAGTTGTTGATAATCGTGAGTTTGTTGTCATTTTACTGTTCATATTTATGATCATCCTCTTTTTCTTAGATAAGTCCTTTAACATTTCATATAATAAGGCCTTGGTGATGATGAACTCCTTTAACTTGACCTTGTCCAGAAAGCACTTTATCTGCCCTTCCATTCTAAATGAGAGCTTTGCTGGATAATTTTGGATGTAGGTCTCTGTCTTCATGACTTGAAATACTTCTTTCCAACCCCTTCTTGCTTGCAAGGTTTCTTTTGAGAAATCAGCTAATAGTCTTATGGAGACTTCTTTGTAGGTAACTGTCTCCTTTTCTCTTGCTGTCTCCTTATCTTTAATCTTAGGTAACTTAATTATGTGTCTTGGTATGTTTCTTCTGGGATCCATCTTCTTTGGGACTTGCATATCTAATTCCTTCACCAGATTGGGGAAGTTTTCCTTCATTATTTTTTCAAATAAGTTTTCAACTTCTTGCTCTTCCTCTTCTCCTTCTGGCACCCTTATGATATGGATGTTGGAATGTTCAAAGTTGTCCCAGAGGTTTCTCAGCCTCTCCTTAGTTTTTCGAATTCTTCCTTCTTCATTCTGTTCCAGTTGGATTTTTATTTCTTCCCTTCATTCCAAACTGTTGATTTGAGTCCCGGTTTCCTTCCCTTCACTGTTGGTTCCCTGTATATTTTCCTTTATTTCACTTTGATAGCCTTCATTTCTTCCTCATTTTGTGGCCAACCTCAATCATTTCTGTGAGCATCCTGATTATCAGTGTTTTGAACTCTGCATCTGATAGGTTGTCTATCTCCTTGTTGTTTAGTTCTTTTCCTGGAGTTTCGATCTGTTCTTTCATTTAGGCTGTATTTCCTTGGGTGTCCCTGTTATGGTGTAAGGGGAGGAGCCTTAGGTTTCACCAGGGTGGGGCAACCCAGTTTGCTGGGTTGTGGTGCATTCTGGATGAATGTTTCTTCTTTAATGCCTTCGTTGTTGGACTTCCATGCAGTTTGATTTTCTGGCAATTCTGGTCGTTTTGTTTTTAAGTTAGTTGTTATCCCTTGGTTATGTGAGGAACTGAAACATTTCTACCTATGCTTCCATCTTGGCCAGAACTCTCTCCTTTAGGTTTTTAAACTTTTTTGTTGTTCACTAGTTTTCCATTGTATTAATGTTTTCCAATCTGTGATATTTTCTTCCTTCTATTTATTTTGAGTTTGCCTTGCTCTTCCCCGTATAGATTCTGCAGGTAGAAGTTAGGGCATTAATTTTTAGCGTCCATTCTTTTCCAATGAAAGTATTAAGTCCTAGAAAAGTAAAATAACTTGATAAAGTCTATGCACCTTGATAATGATAGAGTTCTTAGACGTAGTCTAATTGCTTATAGTCCAGTGTTTTTCTACTGGACCATATTGCCCACTGTATGTTTCCTGTTCCTATATCTATAGCTTTCTTAGTTACTTAGATTTTTCATTTTGATCCTAAAGGTTGTGAGAGGCGAAAGCTTACTTTTACTACAAAGGACCAGAGCACCATAGCTTTCTAAAAACAAGGTGGCTGACGAATAAATGCTGTGAATGATCAGGATTGCGCCATTGGTACACATTGGTGAGTTACTGACGCTGTTCCTGGTTTTGATAATGTGTACCTATTCTTGCTTTTTGCTTATCATTCTAGCAAAAGTTTTGTCAATTTTGTCAATATTTTCAAAGAACCATTTTCGGTTTTATTAAGGTTCTCTATTGTGTTTTTCTCTGTTTCATTTATTTCTGCTCTATTTTTTATTAGTTTATTCCTTCTACTTGCTTTGTGTTTAGTTGCTCTTATTTTTCTAGTTTCTTAATATGGAACGTGAGGCTATTCATTGAGATCTTCCTTCTTTGTTAATACATGCATTTACAGATAGAAATGTCACTCTGAGCACCGGTTTAACTGCATCCCATAACCTTTGTTATGTTTTAAAATATTTTCTCATGTCCCTTGTGATTTATTTTTTGACCAATTGATGATTAGTGTATTTAATTTCCAGATATTTGTCAATTTCCAAAACTTCCTTCAGTTATTGATTTCTAATTTAATTCCTATGTGGTCTGGAAATATACATTCTATTATTCCCATTATTTTAAATTTATTGATGTTTGTTTTATGGCTCAGCATTTTGTGCAGTATGGAGAATATTCTGTGTTGTGTATTTGGAAAGAATGTATATTCTTCTATTTAGTGGAATGTTCTAGAGGGATTGCCAGTTCTAATTGGTTATAGAATTGTTCACGTGTCCTATTTCCTTGTTGATCTTCTGCCAGGTTGTTCTACCCATTAAATCAAGTGGGGAATTAAAATCTCCAACTCTCTTTGTTGAATTGCTTATTTTTTTCTCTTCAGTTCTGTGATTTTTGCTTCTTCCTGCCTCGTCCCTTTGAGTATGGAACTTCTGTCCCCTGAATGAGTCAGGGCAGAGGCCATTAGGACCCTGGTGTGTTTGACCTATAGCACCTGGAACAGAGCTTTTGCACTAGAAGCGGCAGGTCAGTCCTGTTGGCCTCACCTCCCTGGAATAGAGCTGCTTCAGTATGTATCTTGCAGATGAGAAACTCCAGAATCCTACTTCTCCTGGGGTGAAATTGTAGCTTTATACTGGGAGCTGAAGGCAGAGGGAGTTTCTGTCTTCTCGGCTGTACAGGCTTGGGGTAGGGCTGCCAAGGAGCCGGGGAATGGGTGCAACGGGCTGGGATGTGGCCCAAAGGCCACAGACTCTCACTCTCTTTACTGAGATTTAGTAGATTTTCTTGAATGAATATTTCTCCATATGCTGTAGAACATTTAGAACAAATTCCGTAGAATATAAATAATTAATTATTGTCTTTTATAAGTAACACCAGTTAAATTGTTTTCTTGGGAGAGAGTCTGCACAGCTCTGTTCCTTAATTCCCAAAGCCCTGCTCCTCCTCCTCCACCTTTTTAAGATTCTGAAATATAATAGTTTTTTGCTTCCTTCTCTTTCCTCTCCCACTTTTGGTTTATTTTGGTTATTTTTATAAGGAGATCATTTCAGTATTGATAACGTGAAATGGAATTGTAGAAGGTATATTCAATCAATACTTTCTTCTCTGCGGGATCTATAGCTGCCATTTCTTAGCTATTTCATGAACACAGGTGGTTTCATTGAGATTTGTGTTGACTTTGAATCTGATAAAAATCATAGATAAAATAACACTGAAAAAAGAAAAAAGATAACACTGAATATGCTCTCATTCCTATATAACATTGGTGTACTGCTACCTGTGAGCTTCCTCAGGCAGCAGTATAGGGACAAAATCTTGGAACCTCATTCAGGCAAACCATCACGTCTTTGGTTTGCTTGTTACAATGTTTTGCTACATGGCATTAAATTTCAGGCCAAACCTGATATTGGCCTCTGATTCTTACCTGGATTTAAGACTGAAGCTAAAGTATCACTCCTCAATTCAGATATAGTTTTTCTTGTAATTGTAGTAACTTATCAATTATATTTTCCTCTAGTAGTCATGACCCCTGTGGCCCTAATATAATTTGAATTAAGGCAGAAATCATTTGCATGACAGAATTGATTTAATTGGATACAGGGCTTTGCCCTATCATGATATCAGACAATTATGACTCAAAGAAAGAGATATTCCTAAATATTTTATAAATCCCCAAATTAAAACAATTTTCTGGGTCTCTCCTATCAATTCCAATCATTTTTTAATACTTTTTCCATATCCATATAATGTCAGCAGGCAAGTCCATGGGGAGAGGAAACCTTACAAAGAGAAATAGTGTAATGGGGCCCACTTTCCTTTTTATTCTGACTTCTAGAAAATCATCTTGTCATTGTGAGTTAGTTCTTGCTATTTTATGACATTCTGTTTCCACTGGAAAAAATTAAGAGGCCTGGTTTTATTAGATGTCTTATTTGGTATTAAGACATTATAAGAAAGAGGCATTATACACCTTTTCTATTTTATTTTGTGAGCACTTGAGGTTTCAAACTTTGGAAGCATCCCTGTTTAACAGATGGATTCCAACTTAACAGGAAAGGAAAGCCATTTTGTGTTTGCCCCACTATTCAAGGACATTTTGCTGGATAGAAGATGCTCAAGAGCAGCAGGTGAGGGAGGGGGAGAGTTTTAAATTTGGGGGGGCCCTTTGGATTTAGTGTCTAATTCTGTTTTAGCGTTAGAGCTTGCGTGTTTATTATTGTAAGTCATCTCTTACAAAGTGGTGAAAATCACAATCTGAACCCATTGGCCTAGTGTGAAAGGACAAAATTCTCGTGTCTTAATGTTCCTCTTCCCACAATCTCATCTAAATTCCTCATTTTGCAGGTTAAGGCCCAGAAAAACTAAGCGACTTGTCCAAAATCAGTCAGATCTCTTGCCTCCAAGAGTGATTTTTTGAGCTTACAGTGCTGCCTCCTAGAAGAGGTATTTTGGGATATAAAGTAGAAAGTAGATCTTTTTTTTTTTTTTAATTACTTTATTGTTGTTCAATTACAGCTATTTGCATCCTCTCCCTCCCCTCCCCCC